>JAQIWC010000053.1:0-15738 GCA_034694605.1 Folsomia penicula | reverse complement strand
TCAATTTATGCAAATCTATGCAAATTAGGTCGTATCAAATTGTCAAAATTACTCACCATCCGGGTCATCCGGTGCGGTCATGGCTTGCAGCATTTTAAAGGAGCGGGACGGGATGTTGGCGCCCATGTATTTCTTGGGGGAGGGGGCCCTCTGGTGCTCGGATGGGGGGAGGGGGGATGAAGTGGGAGGGTCGGGGGTGGGGGACACGGACGCCAGCTGGATCGGGATGTTATGCATCACCGGACCACTCCCGCCCTGTTGAACTTTGGCTGGGTGGGAGAAGAATAAGTTAGATGGGCCAACTTAGAGTAGACCGGAAGTAGGTCACACACTTACACAATCGTGGTTGTGGTGAAGCCACCCTGTCTGGACCGGAAGACAGAGTTTGACCAGCCTGGGCTGGGAGCGTGGTTTGCAACGTTTTAAATGCTTTTGAAGGGATGTGACCCCCTCGGAATCGGGGCTCGGTGGTGTCAGCTACAAGGGAAGAGAGAAAATTTGTCAGTATGGACAGAAACACCGGACATGGCCTTGAAACGAATTATGCTGTGATTTATGTATGAATGAGCGACTGAACCAATTAACGACTGTCTGTGATTTGACACCTTGAAAAATGAAGGGATCGAACAAGTTTTGATTTTGATGCATATCCATCCTCCATAAAGGTTCAGTAAAATATTGATCCTGTGCCATTGTTTGGAGTGGGTGTGGGTGCTGATATTGAAAGTGAGGCTGCTGCGGCCAACCAAAGTCATAGCCCGGCCCCCCTTCCGACGAGAGACGATGCAGTTCTTTGGGAAAGGGGAATTGAAAGAGTGGAATTATATCCTTGAATTTTTGACATTGAACGGCAAATTCGAGTAAAACCAGGTAAAAAGGGGGTGGTGGTGGGGTCAAAGTCAAGACCAATCAAAATGGGGTGGAAGGTTTGACGAGCTGGGTAAGGTTCGGTTTGGTTGGCAGCAGTAGCATGCGCACGGTCAAATACACGCAGCAGTAGGTGGATGGGTGGTAGTTTTGGTAAATGCAATCGTGTGGTTCACAAATCAAAGGGTATCGTTCATCACAAGGTGAAAGTTTCTTACCATTTTCTGCCACCTTTTGAATGACTCGCATAGATTTGGACTGCGTCGGCTCCCGTTCTTGTGGGTCCATGGACATGCTGACACAAATCAAAACATTGCCTCATTACACAAAAACTGCCTCAAAAACTCATCATTCATGTTTTTCTCACTTATTGAGTCCGGATGTCATTTGTTGTTCTCCTTGCTGTTGTTGGTTGAATGCTTCAGCCACATTTTGCCCAGAGTATAAACCCACAGGATTGTTGTAAGGGCTGGATTTGGGTGTCGTCGCTTTTGTTGCCCCCGGTTGTGGCTGTGGTCCCATCCCACGCTTAGTTTGACTCTGATTCTGATTTTGACCTCCCACACCAGACCTTGACTCGACCTGTGGGGAGAAAGAACCAAAATTAAAATCATATAAAATTTGGATACTGTTTGACGCCATTTTTTGAAAAACAAAAGTTTAGTAAATATGATAACGATAAAGGTGTAAAAAAAATATGTATAAAAAACATGTAATCTCTCGTCAAGCGTTGAATGAAACCGTCCCTCCCTTC
Source organism: Folsomia penicula (assembly GCA_034694605.1). Lineage (NCBI taxonomy): Eukaryota > Metazoa > Arthropoda > Collembola > Entomobryomorpha > Isotomidae > Folsomia > Folsomia penicula. The sequence continues at coordinate 14,117 of JAQIWC010000053.1, read as the reverse complement.
CCCTCTCTCACCTGGATGGGAATAGTCCTCGGCGTGGGCCAGCCATGCTCCTGCTGCGCCTGGATCTGATGCTCTTTGTTGAGACTCGTCTGCCTCTGAATCTGGATCGGGATGACCCTCCCCAAATGCTGCGCCGCCTTGGCTTTGCTCTGCTCCGGGGAAGTGGGGGTGGCTGTAGGGACAAAAGTTTGACCCTCTTGACCTTGACCTCCTTGGCCCTGATCTCGAGCAGAGATTGAGATGGGGATCGTGTAAACCATGCCTGGGGGAGGGGCTGGAGGAGCACTGCCCAGGGTACCCCAAGGGGTCGATATATTCCCAGGGTTGACATACGGCGGGGACTCTGTGGACATTTTATTGTACGAGTTCATCCAGGGGGTGGGGGTTTTCTTTAGCTGGGGCGTGGGCAGGGTTCCTTGTTGGAGAGGGCCTCGGGTGGGGGTGGGGGCCGTACCACCACCACTACTTGAGGCCGTACTAGGGATAGAGGTAAAGACGAGACCACCACCCCCAGAGCCCGAGTTTGATTGATTTGGATCCACGGACGAGGTCACGGGCGGGATATAAATTGACCCCAGATTTTGACTTGCGGCCTGTGCCTTGGTTTGGTGTTGTCGCTGATATTGGGGGTGGTTCCTTTGTGGTGGGGGTGGTGAAGGCTGTCTCTGCTGTTGGGGCTGAATAGGAGGACTCAGGGGTTGAATATAAATGCTTCCCACGTTGACAGCATTGTTGGGGATGAATTGGGCCGTAGTGGGTGCGGGCGCAGGAGGAGGCTGTGGTTGGGGGTGAAAGTGGGAGGGAGGAGCTTGTGTTTGTTCATAATCGTCGTACTGCTGTTTCTGCTGCTTTTTTAATTGATTCTGTTGGATCATGGCTGCAATGGGATGCATCCCTCCGGTCTGTGGGGGTGGGGAAAATTGTCGAGGTTGTCCCTTGGATGCTGCAATATGTTGGGATGATGGAGGGGGTGGTGGGGGTGGCTGAGGAATTTGAAACTGAGACCCTGGTTCTCTCTGTTTCAAAAGTTTCAGAAATTAAGACTTTGTTCTAAAAAATAAGGACCTTATCCTCATTAAATACCTGCATCTGCATCTGCATAGGCGGTGGGGGTGGCCCATTCCCATTGCTCTGTCCTCCTCCCCCATCCGAGCAGTCGATGTGTTTGTTATGTTTGTGATGCGGGGGTTGGGGTGGAGGGGCGCCTTGGGGGAACACGCAGAATGCCATCTGCCCCTGCATCGCGGCCAGGGCTGCGGGTGGGAGTGGTCCGTGGGTGGGAGGAGGCTTTGGAGGGTCACCGGCCTGCTTGGGAGCGGACGTGACCCCCTCCGCGGCTGCATTCATTTGGAGCCTTTTGGCCATCCGAGGACTTCGGATTTCACTCAGATCAATCCCCCCAGGGGTGTAGGTGAAGGGCTTTTTGTCCTTCATCATGGCACCGGCAAGGGCGGCCGGCATTTGACCTTTCTCCCGTGGACCAATCTAACAAAGAATGAGAGGTTATGATAGGGTGGGGTGGGGTGGTCGGTGTGCTGCATGATTTGCTTACCTCTGAAGTCAGTCTGACTGCTGGAATTGCTCCGTTGGGGGGTGCCATTGGTGGTGGGGGTGGGGATGGTCCACCTATGAAGTTGAAATCAAGGCATTGAATTGCATTGAATGCATCACTTCCGGTTTGGAATCTCATACCTTGAGGAGCAGAAGGGATGGCGGTACTACCACTACCACTGCCACTGCCGGAATCTGAATTACTTCCTCCTCCTCGTCTGCAAGATAATCAAAGGAAAATAATCAAAGGATGAATGATAAGTGATCATGGAGTGAGGATGAGGGCATTGTTTATTGTCAACTAAACATTGCATCGATTGACAATGAGTCAAAAGTTGTCGATTTGCTTGTTGAGAATCAAACAATCTCAAATTCCCAATCTTTGCTGACTCATCATCATTGTCATGTTTGATAAGATTGGCAATGCTGTTTTGCTTAAAGTTAGCCGGATATGATCACCAATGATGGATTCAATCAGTCAACTGTGCTTGAAAATGACCTAAAACTCTGCTTTGGTCAAAAGTACCTTCCCTTGTGTAAGTACTTCAAATGAAATATTTCATAAGAATCATTTTAAAAGTCTCGAAAGTGGATTTCTACATTTTCCTTGGGATTTAACTGTTAAGATAAAAGGTATTAGATAAGATCCAAACCAAAAGACAAAAATATTACGAAACAAAGCAACAATTTCATCTTCCCTTAAAAGGTTAAATGTGTCAAACTAGGTAAATTTCAAAGGCTTATTAATCTTGACTATTTATGAGTGAGACATTTAATTGGCATGCATTGCAAATTATCAAAAATATTAAATGAAACTCATTAATCTTTGTCCTCAATCTTACAAAATATTTTGAATAATTGGCAAAACCCCGCAATCCTTGGTGACACTGGCCGGGTCCTGCGTCCCAATGTAGGCTGAGGCTTCATCACTGTAGTTCGTGAGCATGTCCCGGTACAAATTGTAGACCAACTTTTTCACGCGAGGATCCGAAGGGTCCAATTTCTCTGGATTTGAATTCTGAGCCTGAGTCGTCGTCCCCTTCTCCAAGGACCTATCCGCTACCGGCGACATGGTCAATGGTCAATGGGTTAAGTGTTTTTGTTAAATCACTGCACTTTTTCTGAAAATTAAAATAGGAAAAGAAATCCATAAAATCCAAGTTTTTTTAGTCTTTACACGACCAAAACCACAACCACGACCACTCTTCTTGACGGATTCATTACAAAAGTGTAACTGAATCCGGAAAAAAAGTTTGGTTAGTTTTTTTAGCCAGTTACACTCCACATAACACAGTCATTTATTAGGGTGCGGTGTTTATCCAAGGGAAATGAGACAAAATAACAGATCAGAGATCACATCAGATCAAATCGTATCGTGGGTGCTTAGGTTTTGTGTTGTGCTGTGTAACCAAACCATTAAAACATAGACATCCAGCCAGACTGTTATTGGATTGTTTTGTATTTTGAATTTCACTCGACTTGACTGCAGACACCATTAAATTTGTGTACATGATTTTTTTAACCAGATTGGCTTGACTTGGGATGGGACAGAGAGGGTATTCCCCTCAGACTGAGGGAAGCTGGCTTATCGAGTACGGCTAACAGGAAGAAGGCAGAACGCTGAAATAATGGATGGCTTGGCTTCCACAAAACCCAGACTCAACAGTGGAACACGTCCAAGAAAAAAATCAAAGCGTTGTAAATACAAAAGAGTGGAAAATCCCCCAAGATTAAGGATTTTTTCCGACTTTTTAGATATTTCCTTGGTCTGTCGGGTGTAATTGGAATCAAAGGAAATCAAATCAGTATCTGGTGTCCTCATCTTCATCTTCGGAATCATCTCATTTAATCTGAGATTTGATTTGGGATGCTCTGCTCATCCTCAAAAAATAAAAGTTGAGCAAAGCTAAACTAAACTAATGAGGACCAGATGCGGTCCCATGCCATGCCCACGGATCCCCACAATTATGGGATGGTTGTGATGAGGTAACGCTCAATTTCATCTAATCTATCGGCCCAACATGTTAATTTGAAGGAAGCAAAGTAAGCAGGGTTTTTGTACTTTGTATGTAAAAGTAATTGCTAAATTGTTTTGGTTTGCTGGAGTTAAATGATCCAAACCAAACTACATACGCCACCCACCTACAAACTACAAAGTAGTATGGGCATAACCATGGGTAAATATAATGCATCAATATTTTATGACCACACCACAGTCAACTCAATTGTGAGTCCGTTAAACTATCGAAAACATTGTGGAATTGTTTTACGCGTTTGTTTATCTACCAGAGAGAGACAAACACCTTCTATTTTAAAGCCGTGATCGATGCATATCAATATTTTAGTAATTTGGGTAGGGTGTACATTACATATCCCTTAATTGTAGAGCTAATTAATAATTCAGTAATTCTAAAATCCAATATCACAACGGATGTATGAATGGAAGAAATGAAATTGAATGTCAATGTTTCCTGTCCTTCTATTTTTCCGTGCTAAATAGTATCCAACTGTAATCCCGTCTCATCTGACAATGAACTCTGGGAAGGATTCATAGGAGATAAATTCGTATGGAAAATAAAATGGCTGCTTTAAAGCATGTATGCAAAAATGAAATACTTAATTGTTAAACACAGCCATATTTCTAAGCATTGTGAGCAATTTTGTAAGAGATTTTAACGTGGCATAAAATTTGCATAGGTTTCCTTTCCATCGATTAGATTGGAATGGAATGGATCGATGCTAAATTTGTGTTTCGTTCTCTCCCCAAGTCTGGGCATAAATACAGAACAATTAATTTTAACATGCTTGCTTCGTTTCGTCAACCGTCCTTGGCCTCGGTCAAGTCCAAATGTGGAAATATATGCAGAACACACTGATACAGACTAGAATTGGTTGGTTTGGTTGGTATGCCTGGCATTCATATTTATGCATTTAATCCCAGTTTGGAAGTGTCTTTGACAAAGCCTGAATGTCACAACCAAACCACCAACCACAGCCATACCTGGCACTGGCAGTGGCACCTGAGATTTGTCTTTTCTACCCTGCATGCTTTGCTTAATTTTAATTTACATTCTACCGATATTACACACGGCTTGCATAAGCTCTTCCCTTCCATGCAAAACTAGATACCTAGAAACTAGAAACCAAGAAAATGGAAATGGATGGAATATTTTGGGTAAAATAAAATATATGATGTTTCGATCGTTTCATTACACACACCCTTTGTTGCCTGTCGATATTTCGATACTATTTATCACAAAAGAAGGTCTAGGCGACCCTTTGGTTGTCTGCTATCAATACATTTTTAATCTTAATCTTACCAGGAATCTGGAGGAATCGTTAATCCGGCTAATATTGACTCGAGAAATTACGGGAATTTGAGACGGTTAACTTTGATTTACAACACTGACTGCACTTCACCAAATCAACGGCCTGCTTGAATATTAAGATTAACCAACAACTTTTGTTTTGTAAGGATTGGGTGAGATTTCAACTTGATTCATGCCAATCTGGAAAGTGACTGAAGGAAAATACTGCAAACCACACCATTGTTGGCAGTTAGTTGGCACAAACATACTTTTTTCGCTGGCTTGCTTAATAAAATGAATCGCATAGCAGAGGGGTTGATGGTGGTGGTGGTGGTGATGATCATGAAATGAGATGACCTCACATCCACAACCGAGCCACAAAGACGTACAGTCACCCTGTTTTAAGAGTGGTTTGCTGTGTAAAGTACAATTTTACATATGTACATACATGCATCCTAAACAATGACTACATACAAAGCAATTACAATTGTATGCGTCATGCAAAGTGCTGGAGAAATGCTGGGATATTTTTTGAATAGTATGCATTCATTGCATTTAAAGAATGAACTGCATTCACTCATAAAAAGTTGAGCAGATTGACAAGTTCCATTGCCATTAGGTCAGTGCTACCACTGCTATCCATAATTAATCTAAATCTATCTATTTAATGACATGTTAAGAAAATGACGTCTGAGGCAGGACAGGAAGAAGTTTGCATATTAGTAAGTCATAATTATGAAGAATGACTGACTGACTGAATCTAACAAATGTCTGACAAATGTATGAACATGCCAGACCAAACCATTCATCCGAACATTTATGTTGTGATCAAAGTACTTTTTTAGAGGATGATGTCACTCTGCATTTCATTTTATAGCGTGGGTGGGTGGGTGTCGAGGAAATGGGATGCGCTGCGCTGAGATTAGTCCGATTAGATGCTCGGAACAGTTTCAATTTCAAGGTAACAATGACAGCCTAGCATCCAATCAAAGTGACATTCAAAATGGTATGGCGACTTACCTCCAAGGAGCCCCACCCCCTCCACCCCCAGACGCCGGGCTACTTGGTCCTCCTTCCACTCCCACTCCCACTGCTGCACTGCCGGTGTCCCCACCATCACCACCACCACTCCCACTCTCAATCTCCATTTCTTTGTCTAAATATCTTTAATTTTTAACAAACTGTACAAAATCAAAACTCCTACCCCTACTTTTTACTGACCAATTATTGAATTTAAACTATATTTGTCCTCAGGCTAGACTAAGTTTAACATAATGATATTTAATCCTAAGGTTATGCTGGTGTCTCTGTCCACTGCAGAGACGACACCGACGACCAAGACGAGGAAAGCAGTCGGCATTTGGTATTTTTCCGAGACGGGACGCAGTGGCAGTTGAGGACGTGGGACGAATGTTGGCAAAGTCTCGAACTCGTTGAAGAGAAAAAGTGTTCGGAAATCACCTCAACGAGTGAGTGACTGACTATGAGTCTCGAACATGGGGAACCATTTCCACAAACCTTGCTTTACTTTACTTAACCGAGTTTTCGAGCAATGAGGATACGATGCGATGCCATGGGATGATGGGATGGGATGCAGTTTGGAAGAAAAAGTTGCAAAAAATCATTGACTTTGGTTTCAGTTTTAAAATGTATCCCCCATCCGATTTTTAGGGCAACGGCCGTCTATGAGTCGTCGTTAAAAATAGATTGGTTCGGTTAAAGCCTAAAGGGCGAATGTGTCGTATGGCCGCATCGTTTGGTAAGGTTTGAAATTCTTCCTCCAAAATCCATCTATCCGGATCGGAGGAAAATATCATCGCCCAGATTGCATAATGGTGTCGAATCTTGGGAGTGTGTGATTTGCATGGAGGCATGCAGATGGCTGGAAGGAAAGGAATGGAATGAATGCAAAAATGCATGCAAATAAGAGAGAGATGTCAATGTGAAACTGCAAAATTTTATATTTAAGCCATGATTTGCCAAAAATATGTAAAACAAGTCCATGATTTTCTTAAAATTTCAAAGTTTGATTTAGCTGCAAAACACAACTTGCGATTTAAGATTTTAGGATTACACAACAAGATCACGTACAGGCTAGGTTTACTATTTATTTCAAGTATTTCGGATTTATGGGCTTAAAACTTATTTCAGAATTACATATTATTTGCAAAGTCGTAGCTGTTATGTAACATGCAAAATTCCTTTGTTCCATGCAAAATTTTATATTTAGCGGCTGTACTGCATTGATCCGTGCAAAAAATGTGGAATGTAGGCAGGTAAACGAATTGCGTAATGGATTCATCCAACATCACATTCATGCAACGAATCCAAATTTGACTGGCTGGCTGGACAGGATACATAGAAAACATCAGCATCATCATCATATTTCAATAAAACCAATCCCCCATTGAATTTGCAAACTATGCAAAAATGCCTCATCTAGGTCAGAGGTTATGATAACTACGATTTAATTCAAGCCCGCAAAAATGGTCTTGTACAAAAACACTCGTCGTACGGTTTTAACAAGCCAAGGCCTTATATTGCCTTGTTCAACACGGCATGTTATTGTCGGAAATGAAATGAATGCTCTGATTTTATGTCTTGTTCTCCGAATTGTTTGTTTGGGTTCATTCCTCACAGCCCAGCCCAGCTTAGCAGCTCCAGACGACGACCCTAAACTAGACCTCGCCACACCACCACCACCACCATCCCTTCCTCCCTTCATATCTTGGTCCTTTTAACAAAAAGACCCTTCAGTCCATTCCATCCATATCACCACCACCACCCTCATCCTCTGCAGCCTATTCCTTTCTTCATTTCCTTTGTTTGGGTGCAATCTAGAAATCTACCAAAACTCACCCTACTACCACTGCCCCTGCAACCTTTCCTTTCCTTTACACTCACCCTAGGCAAGGTGCATGTGCTGCTCCTTTCCTAAGCCCAGCATGCTCAGCTGTTCCTTGGCCTCTCTTTCATAAGTAAACTTTGTCATAAAAAACGAGAGAGAGAGAGTCCAACTCACTCGCTCACTCGGGGAAGAATCCAAATCCACCCTCATTCTTCCAGCAGCAGCAGAGCAGCCACCACCAGAGCCAGGCCAGTCCTTGTTCCAGTTTAAATTCAGAGTGACCTCTTTCCTTAAGGGTCACATCCCTCTACTACAAGGTCATCATTCAGGTAAGGGTGGGTGGGGGTGGGGGTGTGGTTCAGATCAAACAGATGGATTAGATTTGGTTGAAAGAAGGAAGGAAGGTTGGAAGGAAAATCGTATTTGCATTGGATTGGATTGCTTTGAGGTTGTCGTTCGAGTCAGAGTCAGGTTGCTCCCCTCCTCGCAGGCAGGCCATACCACCATCAACCATTGCCCATTGCACTGCATTGATCCGATTCACCATTGCTTTGCTTTTGCTTCTCTCTCCTCGCAACAGAAACAGACCAAGGAAAGAACGGAGAGAGTTGGATTTGTTGGATTTTAGGAGAGGAAAACGTTTAGTTTAATTAGATTGGAAATTAAGAAAGTTTTTAGAAAAACGTTGAATCAAGGGATAAGGAAGGGAGAGGGATGAGATAGATAAGGTAAGGTTTAGGGATTTTAGGGGAAATTTTGAAGTAAATAATTTATGAGGTGGATTGGATTTGGATGGGAACAAAGAAATGGCCGAGTTGGGTTGAGTTTAGTGAGTCAGATAAGAAGGTTTTTTTTGGGATAGATTTTCAATATGGTGGTAAAATATTTCGGGTTGGATTATTTGGATAAGAGAACCAAGTTTAATCTTGATTGATTGATAGGCTGGGTTTAACTTTAGTTCTTAGTTAGTTGGTTGGTGGATTTCATATTTCATTAATTAATTTAATTAATTTCACAGGGACATTGAAAGCAAAGCAAAGAAAACGTTTTTATCATCTTTCATCTCATCTTACTTTCTCGGGTGTGGTTTGGTTATCATTTCAAGTTTGATTTCGTAAGGAAGGAAAAGTTTCTTGGAAAAAGGACAATTTCGGGTGGAAAAATATTCAGGTAAAGTAAATGAGGAGGAAAATGGAGAGAATTTTAAAATAAATTGAAATTAAAGAGTCATTTATAATTATATTTAACTATTTAATAATAAAAACGATTTAATAATTATTGTAGGGGTACTTTGAGTTCCAAGTTTAGTTTGAGAGAGTTGGCATGCCCTCTGCGGTGTCCATCGTCTATGGCCGACCACGCTGACGCCATCCCAACCAAAGGCGCTGGGAAATCAGCACCCAGACTCCGTCATCAACGAACTACGAGAAGATCCAAATCTTCATCCTCTACTTCTCAGCAGCAGCAGCAATCTTCAGCAGGGACAAGGGCGGCGGCGGCGACAACAACGAATCAATCCTCCTCTTCATCCCTTGTAAATCTTGAAGCGATTGGTGGGACACGGTCACCTGCGGGCGGAGTTAAAAGGAAATCTCGGTAATTAATTAATCTATTTAATTGTTTATCATTATTCCATCATTCTTATAAAAATGATGTTTTTCTCATCAATTAACTTGACCATGTCTTTCATTTCCCTAGTGGACACGATTCGAGTGTGAAACAAAGCAAAGTACCCAAAGTTGAGGCATCCGGAAGAGCAACGAACAAAAATACTTCTTCCTCCTCTACAAAACGCAGCGTTCACTACAAGAAACGAGCCCTTGTAAAATATAACATTGAGCAGGACCAAGAAGACGAGGACGAGGAATCAGAAGAAGACGCCGAAACAGAAGTGAGTGAAGAGGACGACGACACAACGGACTCTCCAGCAAGGAACGCAGTAGCAGGAGCAGGAAATTCCCAACAAGTTTTGTCATCATCCGCATCAGCATCCCGTTGCTTGACACGAAGTCGAAGTAGAAGCAACAGCGCGGGTGTGGTGGTGGGTGGGTCGGCCCACGGAAGTAGTAGTACTACTACTGTAGCAAATAATAAAAAGAAAAGTCCTCAATCCCCAGCAGCAGCAGCTGCGGCAGGAAGTGAGCCACAGGCCGAGTCGGCAAAAGAAGAGCAGAAAGCAAAGGACAAACCCCAAGACCCGTAAGTTTTTGCATTCATATACAATAATATTTGATATTGAATTATTAAATTATTAAAATTAATTATCTTAAAAAATAGTGTATCATCCCGACTCCGTCAACTCCCCAGCCGTGTCGCGGCCGCGAGCCAGCAACACATTCAACGCATTGCACGAGCACATGAAGCAAATCGTAAATCAGCCCAATCCACTTCATCCGCATCATCATCAAGTCGTCAATTTACATTTTCTCCGTCTTTGTCCTCATCCACAAAACCCAAAGTTTCAAAAACTATTGCACCAGCAAACTTGAAAAAAGCAGAACTAGTTTCTTCCGTCGTATCTTCGGGTGCGAGTGGTGGTGGTGGTACTCGAAGTGGACGTGCTAGCCCCAAAAATTCCCCTGAAGTGACCAGAAAGTCATCTCATAAAACTCATAAATCTTTGGTAACACGATCCCTGAGCGCAACCACTTCGGCCACAGCTACTTCCGCAAATTCAGAGAGTGTTGTAGACAGTTTAAGGTACAGACTTCGTTCTCGTCCCACGGTTACTAGTGCCACTGCGACTACAACTACGAATCGTGCAATCCTTGGTGGTCCTCTCTCTCGGCGTGTAAACAAAGATTCGAATCAACTTGAACGTGGTGGGAGTGGTCGTGGTGCTGCAGTCGCCACCAGTAACACCACGGGTTCTTGTGCCAGCAGCAGGTATGTGCAAATTAATTATGAAAGCATTAAAATTAAAATCAATTTAAATTGATTTTTATGATAAATTAAATAATTTATCATTCGAATGAATGTTATGTAATTATCTCTGGAAACTAATTTAATTAAACCTGCTTTTATTTATGATGCTTCATAGGTGTGGCAGGGGAGCAGGAGGTCCTTCTGGAACTGCGGAGGGCTCTTCATCAACCGGTAAATCTGGGGAGCCAGGAATGAACTCGTCATCCTCACCTTCGAGCAACCAACATTCATCCAACAGACGAGGAGATCCATCAACAACCTCTTCTACTAACGCTACTGCTACTGCTGCTACAACTGGTGGTGGTGGGGGTGGTAGTAATAATACATCTGCTAGCTCTGGTCATACAACATCTTCAACAACAACAGAAAGTTCCACTGGGAGTGGAAATACTGCCGCTGCTGCTGCCGCTGCTTCAAGCGGTGGTAGTAGCGGCGGAGCAGCCGCAGCGGCTTCAGCCTTTAGTCGAGGGCTGGCTATGCTATCGGGCGAAGTAGACGCTGATGAAGGCGATATGGGAAGACTCCAAGCACTCTTAGAATCTCGAGGACTTCCCCCACATTTATTTGGGACATTGGCACCTCGCATGCAGCAATTACTTCAGAGAGGAATCAGTGCATCGTCCGGAAATGGTAAGTCAATCGTTAATTAGCAAAATTGTGTAGTTTATTTTTGTAATATTAATTATGAAACCTTCTTCTATTTATCCAGTCACAAAAGCCCAACAACTTCTTCAAGGCCTCCAAGCCACAGGGGATGAGGGTCAACAGCTTCAAGCCGCCATTGAAATGTGTCAGCTCCTCGTCATGGGCAATGAAGATACGCTGGCAGGCTTCCCCGTGAAACAAACAGTTCCAGCCCTCATCCAATTACTTTCAATGGAACATAACTTTGACATTATGAATCATGCGTGTCGTGCCCTCACCTACATGATGGAAGCACTTCCCCGCTCCACCCCTGTCGTTGCGGAAGCCGTCCCATGTCTTTTGGAGAAACTTCAAGTCATTCAATGCATGGATGTGGCAGAGCAGAGTCTCACTGCTCTGGAAATGTTGTCTCGTCGGCATGCTAAGACCATCCTTCAAGCCAAAGGGGTCGAGGCTTGTCTTACATTTTTGGATTTCTTCAGCATCGTTGCACAACGGGCGGCTCTGCAGATCACGGCAAATTGCATGCAGAATCTTCATGTGGAAGAGTTTTCTTTGGTTGTGGATTCTCTCCATTTCATGGCCACTCGTCTCACCCAACAGGATAAGAAGAGCGTGGAAAGTGTTTGCCTGGGATTTAGTCGGCTGGTTGATTCCCTTCATGCAGATCCAAAACGGCTGGAAGAAATTGCAGGGGTGGAATTGCTTGCTAATTTGCAGCAGTTGGTGAGTTTGACTTGTTTTTTGAAATGTTTTATTTTTTATTTTTAAACAAATTACTTGACAAATCCTATTCTTACTATTATGCATATTACACAGCTCGTCGTAACTCCGCCCATCGTGAGCACTGCCACATTTATCCTGGTCCTACGGATGCTTGCTCAGCTCTGTGCCCGTTGTCCCACCATTGCTGTCAAGCTCTTGGAACAAAATATCGTTGGAACTTTATCCTCCCTCCTTCTGAGATCTTCAGCCACGCCAAACTCTGATAATACCATCCCCGATGAGGTGGAGCTGGTTCAAAGGAATCCACAAGAGCTTCTTGAAATGATGAATTTGATTGCCGAGTTGCTCCCAAAATTGCCAAAAGATGGGATTTTTATTGTCAATACGATGATGTCACACCCACAAATGACTGCTCAGGATGCAGTGCAATGGCAGTGGAAGGATGATAGAGGACAGTGGACCTCGTACTCTCCGTTTGATTCAAGGATTATTGAGGTAGAGATGGATTGTTTTTTTAAAACTTTATACAAATGATAATGAACAATTAGATTTTAAATTATGTATTTTTTACCAACAGGCTGCTCATCAATCTGGTGAAGATGAAATCAGCTTGTCCATGCAAGGAAGAACTTACACCGTGGACTTTTTGGGGCTACAACAAATCAATGAAGATACTGGAACTTCTCGTACAGTTCAGAGGAAAGTTAGTCCATTTTTCACAATGAAAGCTGGTGAGTTTATATTTATCTTTCTGCATTGATGTTCTTTGCATGAATTTCATTTCATAATTTAAACTTTCTTGTTTTTTGTACTTAAAGCGGGTGGTGCCACGGACGCTTCTGGTTCTTCCACCGCAGCAGTAGCAGAAAAACCAGCCGTCCCAGTTGATGAACGAGCCACGTATTTGGCCCTCCACCCTGACTTTTCCCTTCCCTTTCTTCGCCCACTATTTGCTCTGTTATCTGAAGCAAACAGCTCCTCTGCGGGTCCTGCGGTGAGGACCGGATGCCTCAAAACACTCCTCCGCATCGTCCACTTCCTCCCAGCAGAATCCCTTCAAAAGAGTTTAAAACCACAACTCATCTCTACAAATTTGGCGAGCATGTTGGGTTCCAGTGATTTGAAGATTGTAGTTGGAGCCTTCCAGCTCTGCTGTCTTTTCATGGAGAAACTCCAGCAAGACTTGTGTGTTCACTTTAGACGTGAAGGTAAGTAAATAAATATTTCACTGCGATACTTTTGATTGATTTCTTTTCTTTTCCTTGTAAAATAATAATGACATAGTATAAATCTTTACTTCCTCTCTTTCTTTAGGAGTATTTCATCAAATATCTCGAATATCTTCGTCCGAAGTTGTGGGTCCATCACCAATCAAAACCGACATTTCTTCCCTCCTTGGTACAACCCCACCATCATCCGCTGTAGGAGGAGGATTGGAAGGACTTGGTCTAGCCGGGCTTGGACTTGGAGGACTTAATTTCCTCTCAACAAAATCTCTTCCATCTGGCTCCTCGTCGTCTTCGTCAGTAACTGCAGCAGCAGCATCCGGCTCATCTTCCAGCCTGGTCATTCCACCACGAGTGCCTTCTTCAACGTCGTCTGCCAATTCAAACTCTTTGGCTTCAGTCGCTGCCGCAGCAACCATGTTGGGTGGACTTGGACTCTCCTCAGCCACCGAATCCTTGTCCATTAATAATGTGAGCGTCAACAAACACAAGTCAAAGCCTAAACCACCAGTGTCCCCAAGATCTTCTTCTGCTTCTACCACAGCCCATCTATTTTCTTCTTTTTCTAATTCTTCTTCCTCCTCTGGTCCTTACCCTCACCCCCACCCCCCTCCTCATCCTCATCCCCCTTCTGCCCATTCCCAAGTTATGAATATGAATGTGATTAATGTCCCTAGAATAGTTCCGTCCATCCCTTTGACTCAAATCCAGTCCCCTTCTTATCCATATTCAAACTCTCACTCCCACCCCCACCACCACCTTCATCACCCACATTTTTCTTATTCATCTCCCCTTCCTCTTCCCCCTCCTCCTCATCCTTCCCTTCCTCTGAATAATGCTTCTTCTATTTCTTTATCTACCTCCTCACCTCATCATCACCATCATCCG
>JAQIWC010000052.1:0-15765 GCA_034694605.1 Folsomia penicula | reverse complement strand
GGCTGAGGGTTTACACCTGAAGCCACGACAATTTTTGGAGGGTCTCACGACCCAATAAACACAATCAAAAGTAAAAACAGGGAGAAAGGGGGGATAATGTGCATACACAAGCTTCTGCATTGCATGCATTGCATTTTCTTTTTTTGGTGTAAAAACTGAAGGAATAGCATTCATTTGATACGATGCGAAAGATTCCGACTATTTGGTGTCACACTGGCATAACTAATCCCATGATTTTAGGCACCATGTTAAAAATTTCACACTTTTTGTGCAAATACGTATGTATATCGCTCATGAGCCAGCAACGCAGTACACATGGAAGCAACTACTTGTGAGAATTAAATTCAATCCTAATGCTATGTTGAGCATGAAGCAAATCCGCGCATGGTTGTGTCTTTTGCTTTTCATGTGTGTGTGGTGTATAAATTTAACTTTCAAATGTCCTCATTACTATACAAATAATTCATTTTATTTTATTTAGCTGCAAAATACTAGATGTGTGAGTTGTTCGTTTTATTTGTATGCATATTAGGATATCTGAAATTGCGTATATGGAATAAATTAAATAGGCCATTATGGTTGTGTTCATTTTCAGACGTAGATACATAAATCGGGGAAAGCAAGTTGAAACCAATGATAGGTATTTAAGGCATGAACCAAAGGGCACTGGAAATTTTTGAATTGATCCTTGGAGTTGTGTAATATCATGAAAATTTTTATGTAAAAAGAGACTGAACAACAGGCACGATTAAAAAAGTCAACTACTCCGTCAAGACCAAGTCGTTGTGTTCTTAGTAAAATTGATTGCAAGATTATTAAAAACCCGGCCACAATTAACCCGTGTTTACATTACGGAACTACAAAAGAACGTATATAAATCTTTGCTTTATAAAATTTAATATTTCTCAGAATTAGAGATAATGCTATTTATTACAGTAGTAATTTATAATTCTAAAAGTTTTCTGAGGATATCGTGTAAAACAGAGAAGAGTGCGAGTTGAACATCCCTTTCGTTTCACCATGCAAGTAAAATGAAAAAACGGCAGCATGGTCATTCAAGCACGATAACAAAATTGAGCAAATGTTGCAGATTAAGGTAAAAAGATAATTGTCTTTATTCAATTAGTGAGGGCTATTTGGTAGAGCACATAATTTTTTTTAACTCGACATAAGTGCACATAATAAAAACACGCCGATCTTATCAAACCTCGCATTTCCGGCAACCTTTTTTGGTTATTTTATGGATTAATTGACCACCAAACATTTGTTTTATTCATCCTTTTAACTTGG
This sequence comes from Folsomia penicula, assembly GCA_034694605.1. Lineage (NCBI taxonomy): Eukaryota > Metazoa > Arthropoda > Collembola > Entomobryomorpha > Isotomidae > Folsomia > Folsomia penicula. The sequence continues at coordinate 14,475 of JAQIWC010000052.1, read as the reverse complement.
TTAACCTTTTGCATTAATGAAAGTTTAGTACGTGTGGGTGCAATTTGAGGTTAGTTTCTATAAATCAAATACTTGCAATGACAAATCAATGTCAAGTGAATTGAATTCCCGACTAGTTAACACTTGGGTGTAAAAAAAATTGCACGCAAGGCTTTTAGAGTGTACACACGGCACGACATCGTAGAGAATCTGCTTAATTTAAATGAAATAAAGTTATGGCCCAGGAGTGCGAAAATGAAATTCATATTGGGCTCGGTAATGTTTTTTGACTCGCAATAGAAATTATATAGCAGGCAAAACATTTGCATTTGGTTGTGGTGAAAGGAAAAGGTATGCGTTTTAATTTCAATGGTTTGCTAAAGATGTGCCGTCCGTAATAATAATGTTCAAGTTGGTTGGGGATTTCCATCGAAGCATTTTGTCTCTTTTTTTCTTTCACTTTTATTAAAATCTATTCAATATGAGGCGCAGACTGTATTCGAAATAAAAATCACAGGATAAATGAGTAAATAAAATTGAACAAATTTTTTGTGAGTGGTTCCATTGTAATACATCACCAGTAAATACGTTAGAATTATAAAACATCTGATAAATAAATCAATTAAAAATTGTTTCACCTATGTACCTGGCTATGCCTGCCGGTATGAATCAATAATCAAGCCAAGATTTTATTCATTTCATTTCTACGCACAAAGTGCACTCTCTAGCAAATCAAAGACCTTACTTCATAGTAACTTGACAATCTTATAATCCATTCCTTTCAAAATCTCAAATCAATTAAACAAAATCAAACACGCCGTGAAAATCATTCAAAAATTAAAGAAGCATAACGCCAAGATTGACTGAGGGGATGACGATCCCAATCAATATTCCACTACGAATAAAACAGGATGTGAATGAAGTGAGGAGAGTGAAGATGTGTTGTGAATGTATTTGGAATTTATTTTACTTTGCTTGGCTGTGGACATTTTTAGAAACCTTACCATCATTCATTCGTGCCTTCCTTCTTTCAATTGTATAAATGCAATGTTGGTTTAAGTTTAATTGTGGCTGCACAAGGTGATTTAAAATAAAATTCAATGATACTCGTTTGTTTTGTTGAATAGTCCATCCTTTGATGAAAAGTGCAAGTTTCTCCTTCCTTCTTTTTTTGTGAAGGGGTGACAACTGGCCCACACATTATTATTGTTCGTTAATCATCATTCACTTTAATAACTGCATGCATTTACATATATGAAATTGTGGATACTTCAAGATGTAGGAATTTCTGTACGATGTATGCATAGATATATATTTTTGTTCAATATTATATTTAATATATTACTTTTCTTCTTCTCTTATAACTTGCCCCTTAGTTTGGCTTTGTGAAAAAACATTTTACACACAACTTTCACGAGATCAGAAAAACACTTTTTTTTATTATCACCATTAATATTGTGCATACATGCATTCCTGCTTTTATGCCAGACTTTACATTACAACGTGCCTCACCTCACTTCATCTGCCTGTTATTGTTGTTGAGATCTACATTTGCATTTAGACTAGTCAACATTTGCTTAACATCAAATGGTTTAGTTTCAAGTAATAAAGTCGCTAATTTATGTTTACATTGAAGAAGTAAATGTTGCCTTAAAATTATGGAAATGTAATCATCGCATTACGAAATCAAACTTATTGTTAGAGCGGCTTAATTTTGACATGAATGTTTCGTTCAGGTTAGTAATTAAGGCATTCCTGTCAAAGACAGTGCAATCAATTATATAAAATTTATTTGAGATTGTGACATTTCGTGAAGAATTCAAAGAACAATTCTGTAAAATAATAGTTGGAAGCTCCAACTTGACGGGTGGTATGGTTTTTTGTTCACTTAAGAACAAGTAAATTTCGCACTTGGGTAAACCACGACTTGCTCGTTGACAAAGCCACGCTATAAAAACATAAGTTAGCTCTCCCACCCACAAATGAGGCACATCATATCCCATCAATCAAATAATACGTAGTGTGTAACAAAAACCAGAAGCTTATTACGGTTGCTCAATCCTCGTCATTCCATCACTGTGTAAGAAAATGAAAACATAAAAGCAAATGTCCACTAAATAGTACATGCATGTGTAGTAAATAAAACAAAGCTTGAGTTTAAGATCGAATCATTACAATTGCAATAAAATTTTCAATCTAACCGTGCAAGCAGCCACTCGTTTCGGCTGTACTACATTCGTGCTAAAAAAAAGTGTTTCGGGCTTTAGGAAATAAATAATGCGAGTGATTGGATTGCACAACCAATCCTGCATTCAGATTGATTGCTTTTTATTTTGTAGGCTTCGTCCAGCTGTGAGGCTCAGAAAATACTACAACTAAATCCATTCCTCTGATTAAGTATTGCTCAAGACCATTAAATTAAACCAAATGGCGATTGACAGGCACTTTGTGGAAGGAATGGCAAGACAAAAGAAACAGAACAACCAATCTGATAAATTAAAGAATTGGTGTACAAGATGGAGTAGGGAAGACGAGTCAACCCAAAATGCAAATCTTGAGACAATGAAATAAAGAAACAAAAAATATTGAAAGCAATGCATTGAATGCAGGACGACACGAATAAGCTGATAATAATGTTCAATTTGGATTCAAGTTTAGTGTTAAAACTATTCCTGTTAATTTTAAGTTAAGCTTTGTAGTTTTGTTCACAAGTCAGTTTGAAGCTAAACCCAGCCAATCCATCCATCCGTCTATTATAAAATGCAAGTAAACTATACAATGCACAATAAACAATGCTAACGCTGAATACGTAATTCGATGTAGTTGTCCCACAGCCCTACTAGTCTACCATGCAGTGACACAGATTCAACTATTTATAAATGGTTAATTCCTCTCACTATTCGATCGATTCATGCCATTTTATCCATCCTGTCTTTATTCGATAACTATAAACTTTTTACATATTCACAAATCTCACATCTGCAATAAGAATTTGTAAACAGAACTTATTTAGTTGTTTGGATGAACTAATTATTTCAATTTTAACAAAACCAAACTAGAATTATTGTTATTTGCATCCATCCTGTTAAGAGCAAGAGAAATTTAACATCCGAAATTGGCTATTTTAAACAATTTCATATTTATCGTCATCGAATGCAATTAGCTTGGTTATTTCATTCATTCATATATGAAACGCGAGAGGTGACTGAATGTAAGTCCCAACTTAATTACTTTTTCGCATTAGCAACAATTCCAATTCCGAGAATTGATACCTAAATAGATCTAGCAACAAACCTATGCACCATGTCTAAAATTAACGAGGGAAGACCTGAGAAGTAGCTTATCATCACTTATCGCCATAAATTTATGCATTGTTTTCTGTTTGTTTGTTAATGGTGAAGCAAGTCAACTTGGATGGGATTTGCCAAAGGACAACAGGTGTCGATGAATACAATGCCATGCTAATGAGTTCCTTTAGGTGCGTTTTACGGATGAGGAATCCCACGACATGCCATCCCATACGAAAATAGGGATTATGAGCGCATTACTTATTTACTGCAATTTTATGACAATAGTTAAAATGATGATATGGTTGGTGGTGGTGACACTGCTCGTGTTGCCAACTAACAAAAAAGAACACTGTTGAAACTAAACCGATAGTCAACAACCCAGCCCAGCCAGGTTTAAAAACCGCCCCATGTCACGAATGTCTAGCCAGCCACAAAATAGAAATGATGACAATAAACTAAAATGGTAATGAACTGAAAGAATTTATGTCTTGGCAAAGTTTTGGATGTAACCAAAAATCGGTCATCATTGCAACGTCCGAAAAAATGAATCAAAATCTGCCCTTCGCCCATTTCAAACGTTTCTAACAAAAGTCCGGTAGAAACAAGAAAACTGGGATTTTTACTTTTCACGACTCAATAGCGTGACCGTAGATGGGCGAATGAATGGGACAACAAAAGATAAGAGCACCAAACTAATCAACTAATTATAAAATCATCATTGGCAGAATGCTTTATGCTGTGTGCTCAAATGCACGCAGAGAAATTCAAGTAACGTCATTCGTGTCAGTTAACCTATGGACGAAGAGTTCATACTTAACCCATGCAAATCAGCAAAGATAGCGATAGGGCAGATAAGTTATAAATATGCAGTAATTACCCAAATCCTCAGCAGCTCAAATATACAAAATATAATATGCAGATTGTACGTACACGAGAGCATGATGACGTGCATCATTATATCTTGTTATATGACTGGATAAATTGACATATTAGATTGAATCATTTAAAAAAAATAATTTGAAATAGTTAAACGAAGCTTCTCAGCATCATTGTACAAGTTGGTTGATTTGATTGAAATCTGGAAATCTCTAACACAACATCAAATAATATCTGTAATTCTTGCAATAGTGGTTGTTAAATCAAACCACCAAACAATCTCGGCTCATCTGTCTGTTTTTTCCAGATAGAATTAATGTGCACCCACTTTGCAATCTTGCATAAGCTGTCATAAATATCGAGTAGGGTGGTTTGTGCAAGGTATTCGTGATCAACGAACAGCTATTTTGCCAACTAGCAGCAGCCATGTCAATTTAATGATGGAAGGCAAGTAAGTTAGCAACAACATTGAGAATTTTGGAAGCATCCAAGTGAACCAACCAACCAGGAGATGGATGTACAAAATAGAAAAATTATTGAAGGCCAAACAGGACAAGTGAAAACTGCGCTTCACTTCACTCCACCATTATATAAATATCTGTATTTCATCCTCCTCGTCATGATCATGCATACATACACCTCCCCATTCCTTTTGCATAATGTAATACATATGTACAGGGAGAATAATAGAATAGGTATTCTTCTGGTATAATATATAAATGCTACCTACACTTATACAACCTAAACCATCCATCCATCCAGGTTTGGTTAACCAATCGAAGGTAAGCCAGACGATTCAAGCAGTTTTTGTGATGGATAAGCTTATTGTCATACAATGTACAAGAAAAAGTTACTCAACTGCTATTGCATACACTGAAAGTTGAAACCCTTCTTTTCATTTATCTCTATTTTATTTCTTCTTTGAACGAAAGAGAACATTGCACACACACACACACACAGCATGTCGACATTTCATTTTGTTGGGTTCCATCATCTCATCTCAAGAGTTTTTGGAACTGACGATGGAACAGTCGGCGAGATGATGATGACGGTGGTGGTGGTGGCGTGGTTTGGTTGAAGAGGTAAACTACTTGATCCACAGACGCAGTTTTAGTTGGCTACTCAAATCATGAAATGTATAAATCATAGCTACTTATAACTAGCCAAGGTACACACAAGTGCATATATCCATCAAAGTTAAATCACAACATAAATACCACAAACTCAATTCAATTGAAAATCTGGAATTTTTGTTGACGTTATTGCTTTATTTACACACTTCATAAGCAAGGGAACAGTGCACCATTGAACCACGAGCATCAGACCAATGTATGGATACACCATCCATCAACCTATAGATTACAGTTTGTAATTTACAATGTCATTCTAGCTTAACGACACCTGGGAGAGAGGTTATTTTGCGGACATCTCAATTCCAAATCTATGCAACTAAAAATTACTGCTACACGATGGTACCGCCTGATAACCAGCCAGCCAGCCAGCCAGCAAAGCAAGCTAATGGTACATACCAGCTTTGTCCTCAAAAAAGTAACAAGGTGAATTAAGGTTGAAGCAAAAAGATCCAAAACGCAAAGCCATCAATGAATGCAGCAAATGATGAGTTTGTTCGCTGTTATTGCTTTTCTACTTGGAGCACAGTCAGTCATTCACTCTCAATTCCAAGAAACAAGAGCACTCATGGCCAAATCAACCCAGCTCAACCTCACCTAGAAGGTTGATTCTTACGTAGACGGCATCATTTCGTGACTCGTGTTACAATGAAGAAATAAGCGATGATATTTAGTATATCATGATCAAATTACTTTTCCTACTTGTAAATTAACCCTGTGCATAATATTATGTTATGGTACACTTCCGCACGGCACGGTTGGTGTCAAGTTTTGTCCACGCTGGATAAAACTTGACACCGACCACCAACTTACAAATGACCCGAATATTTGATAAATCGGCCAAAAAATAAGTACAGCACGTGAGTAATTTAACTGTTCGAATAAATGAAAAATTATATAAATAATCATTTCTCATTGAATTTGTTGCCCTTATAATTTACAAAAAATTATAAAAGGACATAATTTTCAACCGTGTTGAACATATTTAACCTGTATGCAAAGCAAAGCAATAACTTCTTGGGGACAAAGATAATTGTAGCATTTTTGCTATTACATGATAATGGAGATGCAAATTTGAAAACGCAGACGTCATCATACTCCCGATTAAAGCCACGAATAATTCGCATCACCTTGTGCTGGAAATAAATACCACTGGCAAGGAAGCAGACGAATAAAAATATTTTTCCATTCGACATCTAATCGTCATTCATTTTCCAATGATTAAGAAAAATATCATCATGTGTAAGTGAGCTGTGTGACGTGAGTATATTCCAGCACGTATGTATCAACAAAGTCAATAAAAATAGAGCACTTAAATTAACGTGCGTACTAATTCCTATAGCTTGATAAATACGTAAGTGGTTGATAAACATGTGGTGTGAGCGAGATGGATGAAGGGTAAAAGTTCATCATTGCCCAACTTGAAAAAAACCAATCCATTCAATAACATGGTCAATCATTCTCATAAATAACATTATGTAAACAAATTGTTTACAAAATGTGCATCAATAACGCTAAGAGATTCGACCTCTGTCTGGTAAAATATCTAATCCCAACCCAACACATTGGTTTGATGGTGAAAGGGTTTGAAATCAGGCACATGAACTACTGCTTCTGACTGTGTCAACCATTCACTAAATAATATTGCGACCTGTTTGAAAACGGTAAAATCGCATTACGTCAAAAGTTCACTTCGTGATCACCTATAGATCAGACGACCACCCCATTCTATTCCATTGGTTTGCATAACATAACAGTGAAATAACACTTGGATTCCAAGACCAGTTAACCAGCTCTATAACTTCCACAGCCAGTACATGGTGTAATAATAAGGAATGACAGACTGTTGAGATTCTCCTGCGTCTACATTATATACATCGTATCTCACAGATTTGAAAATCTAGACAGAGCAGGAAGCAGTTGCACGGTCCTGCATTTTAATTTTATTAAAGAATTGATAAAAAAATTACAGATTCTTGGTCGTAAAGTCTAGAGCATTGGAAGTAATTGTAAAAATTGTTTTCATGTGTAAACGAGGATACGTTGCCAATCTCATCTCTTTTCAAACAACGGCAGCAGAACTAACACGATAAAGTTGCAGTGAACAAAGAATTATTTGCATGACCGAGTCGTTTGGCTACTAGCGTATTGCTGGTTGGTTAATGGTAACCAAAAATGTTGGCAAAAGTACAAAATCTGTACAAAATAAGTAAAAGGAATGCAAGTTTAATTCTGTTAAGCATTAAAGGAGAGAGTTGAGTTTTGCCTTGATATTTTGTATTCCTTTAAATTCTAAAATTTAACTATTTAGTTTGGTGAATGTTGAAAGTAGCAGACTAGTAAATTAGATTACCTCTCGTCTCAATAGCTCGCTTAATCGTACCATAAATACAAAATAAATATGTGCTGTTAAAGATATACAGAAAATGTGGAAGCACGTCTCGTTATAATGAAAGCGTTCGTCTCTATCCCTGCACATGTGAAATCCTTTAATGCACCATTACAGCCACATCCTATTTTGCACACAGACCAGCTCAAAAATAAGTTAACACCTAATTAGTGGATAGCAAAATGCTACAACAATAGGCTTGCTTGGCCCAATCCGAATGAATGAATACCAAGAAAAACGTTGGCAAACAAGTCGCATTTTAAAAGTAAAGTCTTAACAATTCAATGCATTGATCACGACAACGTCGCAAATGGCTCGATGGTGTGGAATCTAGGCTTGTGTGTCGTTTGATTTGATAGGAACTGTTGTAAAAGTAAAACAAATTTGATAGTAAAAATACTATTCGTTCAAGTCTGGCAACCATACAAATACGAAATTACCCATAGTAAAAGAATAGCACCCAACCCACCAATCTGTATCTCTCAAAAGAAAAAAAACACCCAGTATTGCAGACATCCAACTAACTTATGTAGGCGTATAAATTGCATCAAATATTTAAGACGCAATTCCAAAAGATAGACGAGTAAGCCAAAAAATGTTTCTCCATTTCTCCATCTCACAGCTATTCAGTTTTTCACTTGTTACCTAATGACACAGACAAAAAAGTGCAGCGTAATACTCTTTCTATTGTTTTCCTAAAATAATATACCGACTGCTTCACCCAGTTGCATTCCTTTTATGGGTATGTATCACACCGTTTTAAAATAAAATAAAATGAATATTCCGTGCATATATTTCAAAGGTTACCTTGACTTATAAAGTAAATAGGCAACCCCACTAGACATGATGACTATCTAGTTACTAAACTTAACGGCAGACAGCATGGAACATGATATACAAACCTACGATTTATGTATTTAAATGTAGGCGTGGTTTCATTCAAACATGTTGAGCTGCAGCAAAGCGCATTTGTAAGTTGCAAAATGCAGGGCAAGTGCAGCAGCAGCCGGAAGGAAAGCAAAGCAAATGCAAGGACAAAGAAAAGAATAGGAAGCGGATTGCAGGAACATTTAAGAGGAGGAAGTGCAAGAAGGAGAAGGACTTCCTGACTTGAGGTGTGGAGGTCGAGGTAGGTGAGTGTAAAAAAGAGAGAGGAAAAGTGTCATCACCTCCACCACCACCGTAAAGTCAGGAGGGTGTGGGTGTGCCGCGTGGAAGGAAGGGTGGGGTGGGAAAGTAGAGAAAGAAGGCCAGTGGTAATTCGGGATTTCGAATTGAATTGAACATTCAACTCAGGCCCATTCCACGGCAAAGACTGAAGGTTTCCACAGCTCTTATATACCAAGATGAGAAGCGATGAAGTTGCCGAAGCTTAAAATCCGCCACCCGCTTCAACCCCACAACCATTTACAGTTGCATCCAACTCTTGAGTCAAGTTAACTATGCAGGGGTATTGCTTGCCAAGTGAAAAACAAGACAAGGGGAGCGTTAACTCGTAGTTATTGGCCTATTCTGTTTGGGCAAACCCCAAAGCAACGCCAACCATATAACGACATGTTGATCTCACCAGTTCAGCTGCAGCCTAGCCATGTTGTGCTTATCAGGCAAACCACAATCTAAAACAAGTTTTTCCCCTTAGTGGAATTACCACCTCTATAAGAGTGTTTAGGCAGAAAACCAGTCTCATAGATATCAACGTATGTATGTAACTATTCACTCCACGCTGCAGATTTGCAAATCTGTAAGTAGCACTTTGCCAGATCATCATGCAAAATAGACAGGAGAAAACTTATTGGTGGTATATCTATCTTTAATTTATCATTGGGTATATGCAGAAAATAGTATCTTTCTTGGTACTGCTCATCATGCATATGGTCCAAAGAAAAGTACCTAAAAAACTTTGCAATCACGTCATGTATACAATACACATGCACACAATATTCCAAGGAATGTATGATGGAATTGCTGCTACATTCCCATTCATTCATCCACCCATTCTGCACACCAAATCAACCAATGTGCTAAATAAACTAATGCATAATGGAAAAGAGATGATCATCCTTCAAACACGTTCTCTTCATCTCCTCACTGGCTGTCTATATATTGCTGTATATTTAAAATTATCAATATCATGCATACATATAATACAAACCTCGTATCACTTGTAGGATGATACGTACCATGAAAACATCTCGAACTTTGGTTTATGTAGCTGGAGATATTTTTTTACCAATTGAAACTTAACCACGGGCCAAGTCAACAGATATAGTTGAGAGCTATGGCTGTGATTTGTTGAAAAATTAATGATTAAGGTTATCGGAGAATTTCAGAATATATCCAATCACCTTGGGCGGTGTGTTAATCTCATCTCTGAATGCTTAATATACCGGCCGGATTGGATTATTTGATTCAATGTATATCTGGAATTTATCATTTCAATCAATCTCAATGGTAGATCCTGTTTCGACAAAAAAGGTCTGTTGATTAAGATAATAAAATCAAATTGAATCTTTCTATCTACCTGAATCTGGTCCAAACTGTTTGTTTCCATACTTATGTACAGATATATGTGGAGAGTAGATATGAATGCACAATCCCTACGTCCACCGGTGTGGCAGTAGAAATACTTTTTTTAATACATTCATTTCCAAATTCATTTTTCTTCACCAAAAGTCATGCCGTGACTTTGAATAATACAAATGACACACGATTTTTTGGAAAACGGGGTGAAAAAACTGGCAAGAGCCTATTCCGTCAATGCCAATCCTACATAAGATGTATGATTCCCATTATGCGAAGAAGACATGTTTCAAACATCTCTGACGTCTTTTAGTTTTAAAATAAATGACAAAAATGACACTACTGGGAATGTGAACAACATTTTCCCAACCACAAAAAACAATTGAAATTTTCCGATTCCTCTCCTAAAAGGAAGAAGCAACACACGTTTTGTTTTTCAATGTACAATATAAAAGGCTTTGTAGTATAAAACCACAAAACATCTGTATCAATATAATAGGCTGTGTCGATAGGACACAAGCAAGGATGATTTAGAATGAAAGCAGGTCATATCATCAGAGCAAAAGCAACAAAAGAATTTCAAATGCATACATTTTTTAGCAACGCCAAGCCCAACCCACAAATTGTTTATTTATTAACTGCCAAGAGATTGTCTCTAATCCTATTTGATAACCTTGCCAAGCTGCTGCGCTGCTGCTGCTGCATGCATGCATCAGAGATGAGATTGAGGCTTAAATATTCAGCAGTGAATCACACCAACCAACAAATCACCTTTTACACCATACTATCTGCTCACTTGGTGCAGTGAAACACAGATTTCTCCGTAATAAATACATTGCTTAATTTATATGTGTAACATTACCACAACTAAATGATAATGTCATTACTAAACCACGTCAAGTTCTAATAGCATGGTGGTCCAATGGATGTATCTTGTGTGTTTGTGTAGGGGAATTACAAGCCGAAGTACCGAACCCAATCGTAATTCGTTCAAGGAAACTTTTTCTTTATCAAAATGGGGAACAGGGTTAAATCCTCCATTTAGTTCTGATTACCGCTCATAAATGAGCAATTCATGAGAAAAATTTCTTGGTAAAATTTGATCAAGCATGGTTGATTTATAAATGATTTCTCCGTATCCCATTTTAAATCAAATTTGTATTGTGCTGGTTTTTAGCATAATACATGAAAATATATGAAGTTGGCTAATGATTAACTAAATAGCTTAACATGGAATAATAATAAGAGATGCTAATTTACAATGCAGCTGAAAGCAATGATAACTTTATGAACGTTTCCAGTCTCCATATTTTTCAAGTATAATGAAATTCTATTCAGAAAAAATCCTCAAAATATTGTACGCAATAACTTGTTGAGCTCCTGGAATCATAAATACTCACAGAAGTTCTCTTCTCTCTCTCTCTCTCTTTACAGAACTAAAAACCATGAAATAAAATCCTTGAACAGAAAGAAAGCGTCCAGCTGCCCAACAATTTGGGCCGGGTAGAGCACTAGAGCTGAGAGGAAAAGACAGGCGAAACGCAATCTCCTGTGAACAAAAACTCCTTCTATTTTGATCTATAAATTGTGACGTCAGGGATCCCCCTTGCTCTTGCTACCGTCATCGGATTGTGGTGAGTGGAGTATGGTACACTACACAACCTCATTTTCAGATTTCAATTGTATTTTCCTCTTTTTCTGAACATTTACAACGAGGAATGCATGGATGTGTTGGATTAAAATAATATAAAGCATCGTAATTTTACATAGCAGACAGGAGAGAGTACTTTAAGAATGCTCCATTCAAAAACCAAGCAAAGCACGGTAAAAAGGAAATTGATTGAGTGGATCCATATTTTTTCGTTGCATTCTGCAAAGTCACAAAATATAAAACATAAGCTGGTGGATGTTGTCTTTTTTCAGAAGAGAGTGTCTGAAAAGATGGGATAACTGCTGACGCGGACTGGAGAAATATGGCAGGATGGTCATGTGTGCGTCTACCTCTGCCTGAGGCCACCCCCGCATCACACGACTTTCACTTCTCTTCTTTCTCTCCGGGATTTCTTCCCTTAACTTCTCAGCCCACATTTTTTATTTCATTTATTCATGAAGTGGAAAACACATTTCCTTCTACAAATCCTTCGGTTAAGAGTTTATTTCTAGTCGAAGAATTAAAATTGAGAAAAAATTGTCACACAAACTTCTTGTTTTTGAATTATAAAAATGACTACATTACTGTTTATATGAGATTTCGAAAGAACGGCCCACCAGCCAGGCCATGAACTAGATATATGCAGTCGTACAATAAGATTTTTGTACCATAGCAGGTTATATGTACATACATATGCAAATGGATTTCCATCTGTTTGCTACAGTAGCAATTCAGGGCATCAGAAAGTAAAGTGTCCAAACCATAAAAGTATAGAGAACAAAGATAAAATGTTGACACATTTTGCTTGTGAAACATTAGAACAGAAGCAAGCAAGCAAGATCACGAAATCCAAGAGTGAGTGAGATCGATTCTTGGGTTTGGTAGATTATCTCGTAGGTTTCTTGGGTTGAAGGGTTAGAGGGAAATAACAAGTATTGTGCCCAGAATAGAAAACAACTCGCAAAAGTGACTAGCCTTGACTCGGAGTAAATTTAAAAATAGATGAAAGAGAGATTCTCATCCTTTCCATTTATCGGGCTCCAACACGTAAAACACTAACTCATCTCTCGGCATCCTGAATGGTTGGTTGTTTTATGTACTTACTTATGAATGAATACCGTTTAATTACATACATGCTGCAGTGGGTTAGTGTAGGTGTAAAAAAGAAAGAGGAAGTGCATGTGGTGTTTTTGTCTCCTCTGAAATATCATTTTCCAGATCAACGCATTGTTGATAAGACTATGAATACTTTTTTGTGACGGTATTAATGTAATAATAAATAAATCCTTCACAAAAGAGAGCATTTTGATGGTACACCTACTGGAAGCACGTCAACAAGAGAGCTACAATCTGCTCCCACCCACACCATTCAATAATATTACGTCAAAAGTGAGTGGTTGGTTCGGTTGGTTGCCGTCGTGCACATTTATAAAATTGGTAAGAATTGCGTAAACAACACTTAAGAGAAGTAAAGAACGGATTTCCCAATTCCTTCCTCCACTTACATCATGACATGGCATGCTGCAGTAAAATAAAGCTGAGCTACAAATTAGGCTAAACTTAAGCCCAGTATCTATGGGCTGAATCCGTAGACCCTCACTCTTTTTGTATATTTCTTTTTTTTAACGTACCGTACTTGATAATAATTAAGAATCAGGAAAAGGTATATCAACCACGGTTCGTTTATTACGCCATTCTGTCTGTCTGATCATCAAAACATTTTGATCTATTCTACACTGTAAATGGTAGACAAGGAATTATACTCTATTTGATTTTATTGTTGATCATAATCAATCATATCGTAGACTTTCTGATTTTAGTGGAGAGATATCAGCCAGACATTCAATCTCATGTCCATTCCAAAAGCCAACTGAGGATAATCCTGAATTAATTAGTTAATAGCTGATAAATTCTGTAAATTATCAAAACGCGAGAAAAAATTGAATGAATAAATTCAACATTTTTGTAGCTGAGAACGTTGTACATACATACTCACAGGTCAGCTCAAGTCAGATTCAAATAAAAGTAACTTTATTTAATTTACACTGAAGAGACTTGCCCAACAAAGATGAAGGAGAGCCGTAAAAAAACCCAACTTTCGATTCACAAGTATAGACAGCACCATAAAAAATTCATTCAGACGACACTCAAGACAGGACAGCCATGCCGTGAAACCTGGATTAGTTTCTGTGATGGGTTAAATTTTATACCTTGATACGACAAGAACTTTTGGATTGTGAATGAGTGACTGAGACAAAACGTAATGATTATGCAGATTTCAAAACGTGACTTAAAATGATCTGGTTTCTTTATTTGCTCCCAACTTGCAAACCAAGAAAACTTACCTTTGCCACTTGCTACTATTTAAGTAGCAAGTGGCAAAAGTTCCATATCTTCATCTTCGCATCATTCGTTTAAAATTAAACTATTTTTTCCTATCCACTATTCCCATAATATCCAATGATGAAAGTAGGATGACAGATTCGATTTATTATAACAATATGATTAAATGACCAGAATTGTATGTATCAGATTTCAAAATATAAAATTCATTCCTTAAAATTCGTAAAGTATGCACCGCATGCATGTAGATTGTAACAACTGAGATTCATGAAATAGAATCAGAAATGACATCAAAGT
>JAQIWC010000051.1:0-15792 GCA_034694605.1 Folsomia penicula | reverse complement strand
AGGGGCATCATCATCTAATTAATATTCAGGGACGAAATCCATTTAAACTGTTCAAGACGGATTCATTTGTTTATGCTCATTGTGGTTCACATTTGTAAATAAAATTGTCGAGCTTACCTCCTTTCGAGTATTGAATACATGTTTTTATCCGGCCATGGATTTTGACAGGATTTAATATACTTTCACCTGTGTAATTTACAAAAAAATTGTAAAAAAAACCATGGATAGAGGGAAATAGATGATATGCACTTTTTCAAGTAAATTGGACCTCACCTGCTGCTTGTGCAGCTCGTTCTTCTTCAACATGATATTCTTCATCTTGTAATAAAGGGTGAAAAAATGTGTAAACGAGATCGGAATGTGCAATTTCGTCGGCTAAACGGAATAGTGAATCAAGAAAAGATTGTAAAACTCCAGTCCTTTTCTCTGCAACTTGCTTCACGTTAGATCGCCCAATCCCAGAATTTTTTGAGAGAACAGTCAAGGAACGAATTGCCATTGGGAAATTCATACATAGTTTGGAGTACAGTTCAAAAAATTGTTTGTAAGATCTGTTGACAAATGAGGGTTGGTTGATGTCTTTTCTTTTGACCTGAAAAAAGGCATAATTCACACAATTTTATCCTCCAAATGAAGTTTCTTGTTGATTGCTTTTTCTGTTTTTAATTTAAGTTTAACTAACCTTGACGGAATATGAATAATATTTTTCAGGGTCGTACTTCTTTTCAAAGTCCACTATTCTAACATGCTCAATCCGACCTTCAGTATCAATGCTATACATTTTTGGCATAAAGGAAAGGGTTGCAGGATTATCCGTACTATCTGATGCAAATCTCAACTGGGCGAGACTATGAATGAAGAAATTCACAGAAGTAAACCAATTCCTGAAAAAATAGAAAAAAAAAATGACATGGCCATAAAAATAAGAAAAATAGAGTAACAATTTAAAAAAGTTTCTGACTTGGAAGAATCCTCGATAAATCGCGTAAACCTTGCAGCAGCCTCTACGTTGGAACATTCTGGGAGCAGAGCAGTCTGGATGTAGGCGACAGATTTGACATCGACCCCAGGTATCCCAGCTACGATGTTGACATAGTTAAAATTAAATAGGATTATTTTCTTTTAAAATAACCGTTTTTTGGGCTCTACTTATTTTACAGTCCATTTTCTAAACATACCTGTAGCCATCATTGCAAAAAGATTCATCAAAATATCCCCATTTTGTCTCACAATGCGAAAAGCTTGACAACACAGTTCCACAAATTTATGAAATCTTTGTGACACTTTTTCACCCTCATTGATCACAAATAGCATGTCTGATGTGAGGACGAAAGGTGCTCTGTCTCGCTTAAAACTTCCAAACATTTGAGCGTCTCCGAGGAATTTCCCAAAGTCAATATGAAAAAGATGGCCTTTGGTGGTCAGCATGATGTTGTCATTGTGTCGATCACATATCCCTAAGATGTAGGTCAGGACACAGTACGCAGCACAAGAGCGGGTAAAGTTCTCAACAGCACGCCGATAATCCAGAGTTGAAGGATTCATTTTTGCAAGCCATTCAGAAATTGGTCGATTTCGAAAAGCTCCGGTGACTCCGTACTCGGCTTGAATTTTACACAGGGTTTCAGCATTCGATACTATCTCAACGATCCCTAAATTATTTTTTTTAAATCATTATTATCATTATAATATTACTTGGTTGAAACTCTTAATAGATTAATAAAGCAAAAATTATGATGTTTGTACCTTGCTTAAATCCTGTTGGAACGCATGTAAATGTGACCACTCGTAGGTCCAGTCCTTCCTTTAACCACCAGGTCTCTATCATTCGGATAACTTGGATCGTGAGCATGTCTTGTCGTATATCGTCTCCTTGCTAGAATTAAATATAAGAATAATATTTGAATTTTTAAAAAAAATTCTCATCTCAGAATTGAGATTGCAATTTGGCATGCAACTTGCCTTGAACAAAACGGGGATAATTCCACCCTCAGGAAGTGCACTCTTAAAGTTGATTTTAAGTGGTACGGACGCAGAATTGTAGCAAATGCAAGTATCCACGTCCAATGAGGTCACCACGTAGGTCGGAGAAAGGGGAAGTGTGTACACTGCACTCCCTCCAAAAAGCTGAACGTCCATCCGCTTCAGTTCTTGCAACATGACGGAACTCCTTTGGGATGGCTGGGACAGCTTCACCAAGTGGGTGACATCACATAAACCCTGAGAGTTTCATCAAATTAATTAGTAAGCATACATACAACTAAAATGTGTATTCATTCACAAATATGTATTCATTCCTTCAAAATAGCAGCAATAGTGATGCCGTACCTGCATAAGTTTGAACTCGGAAATAAGAGCAGATCTCCACTTGTGATAAATAATGGTCATCAAGGAATTTCTCATGAGTTCTAATCGTCGTCGCCGTGGGTCCGTGTCATCATCCGAGTGGCAGGGATGAATGAATTGGACCGTCACAACTTCCGAATCTACTCCCCATTTCCCTAGCCCTACTTCAGACACCAAGTTCCAGAATAGTGAGTGAGCTATTTCAAATCGCGACATGGATTTTTTGAGTACAAATTCCGCCAATGGAGACAAGTCAAATGTTTCGTAGGATAGTGCTTCGACCAACTGAGGAAGCACAGTGATTAAATCTTCATCCTCCATCTCATTTATCCATTTAATTGCTGTTTGTCGAACTTTTGCATCAGGGAAACTAGACAAAAGGAGTAAAATTGCAATTATGTTGGAGAATAACAATTTTATAATTATTTCATAATAATTTGCGTACCACGGGAGAAGTAGTTGTAAAGCTTCTTGGGAGGATAAAGGTGACCAATTTTCCATCATTTTATGCAACTCGCTTAAACTTGCAAAATCCCAAAATTGAGCGGATAACAAAATTTTGGGAAGGGCCGTAGGATAGTTTTGTAAGTAATGACGCTTTTCCCATAACACTTCCCTGTCTTCTGCAGGGAACTTTGTGAATGTTGTCGTTTCAATAAGATCTTGGAGTTGGAGTTGAGTGTTCAAGTCTAACGACTGAAAGTCCCGAGTTACATGGTTGGACGAAGGAATTTCCGGAAATTTTAAACTACGACCAAAATCTGGAAACTCGATTGCTGAAATTTAATTAAGTGAGAAATTATTTGGCTGGAGTGGCTATCCATATCAAATTAATTATTTATGTGGTCTACATTATCAAGGTGTGTATAATAATTTACTTAATAAAGGTACGTTGAGATCATATGAAAATGCGGAATTCGGGGCTGGTCCCAAACGTTTCTGAGGCATTCCCACAGGCCACAATGGTAAAAGTTGATTCCCTCGGATAAGAAAACTATGACAACAAACAAATTCAAAACTTTCAAGCATTTCAAACCAAACCGAAAAATTGCTTCTTTCTTTCTCCCAGCTTTATTTACCCTTGAAAGTCGAAACATTGGATGCTTGCCCACCCCAACTCTGTTGTCTCGTGTACTTCTCCATTTTCAGGTAAGTGTCTCCCATAGACAGTGAATACTAATCGGCACTCTCTTGGTATAATACAAATGGGTAAATGTTCAAAACCCACCCAAACATCAAATATCACAGCATTGAAAAATAAATGGTCATCCATGCTGACCAAGGTAGCAATGGGGGAGGTTTGCTTCCCCATAAGGCGAGTTCCATGAAAGACCTCAATAGCCACAAAAAAATCCACATAAGTTGAACACCACTCAGACTTTGCTCGGTGTAGGGAACTAATTCGTATTAAAAATGGGTCCAACATTTCTGACATTGTCTTTGGACCTGGACATGTAAAAGTAGCAACGATGATGATAATAATAAAAATAAAAATGATGATTATTCTTAAAGATGTATTTATTTCTTACCACTATCTGATCCAGGTAGCAAGGATTCTAAGGGCGTGTTCATCTTGAAGCTGACTGGGAATGATTTGGAGTACATTTCAACCAGCATTCTCACAGAGTCTATCACATGGTCTTTGGTACGAAGGACGGCCTCTTTCTTCACATCTAACGGCGACTTTTCTTCCCGAACTATTTCCACGTATGAATGTCTCGAACTTAAATCACTTCCTATTACGGTACGACGATTGGATGTTGGGGTTTGACCCGCATTCAATTTTTGAACTTCAGAATTCAACTCATCACACGAGGACACAAAAGCTTGAAGACTTCTTCGAATTTCTACGGTTTGAACATCACCCAACAAAACACAAATCCCTTTTACCGTTTGCATGAGTGGGGTAGGATTAACAACAGCTCCGGATGTGACGCACTCGCTTACTTTTTCACTCAGTTTTTCAGACTCTCGATCAAAAACCTCTAAAAATTTTGCAATTTCTGTAAACGTAATAACTTTGGAATTACAAGTTGGCATGATGTCTTCAGGTAGAATTGTTGTTTCAATGGTTTCGTCCACTTGCTGCAAGAGAAAAAAAAACAAAGAAAAGCTTTCACTTTATGAACATATTTTAAAATGCAAACGTAATGTTATTGATTATTTCCAATCAAAAAATCACTTACCGGTCGTGCCCAAACTCCTTTTGTAAGCGACGTTTTGTTGACCAACACGAGTCGAACATCTTCATCAAATTTGATGCATTCTTGAACATATCGGTAGTCAATTAGGAAATGGCTTGAATCCAAGTACTCATCAAAACCCTTGACCCTGAACGTATAGTTGACCCCCATCCCTTCCACCCCGTCTCCCTCCATCTCCATTTTAGTGAGGGCTTGTTCTACCACCACTTCCACCAAGGCTGATACAACATCGCAAGTAAATGACACGGGTTCTGTGGTAAAGTTTTCGTTCCACACCATGATTTTTAAACTGAGGCCTTCAGCCCAACATTCAGACGGAGCTGTGGGTGATTTAATGTAGGAACATCGGTCTTTTGACCGAGTCATCCTTATAGACACTGCAAAATATTGTCAAAATATTTAGAATAAAGTAGTAAATAACACTCTGTCGAGTTGAGTCTTATTATTTATTTTTGTAAACTTACATTTTAAACTTTGCAGCATGTCAACGAATGCAATTAACTCTCCATCATTTTGAGCAACCTTTTTTAAACTAGTAATATCCTCGTACAATCTGCTTTTACATCTCCCTTTATTGCTCTGAAAAAATAGAAAGCACGCATTCAGATAAAAATATTTATTTGCGTACATACATACGAATGGATTTGATGATGCAACTGAATCGTACATGATTGTCACTGGAGCGTCTTCTGGCCTTAGCCAACCGCACGGATTGGGACGAAACATAGTCCGAAGGTCTGGACGGGGATGGGGGTGCCGCTCCGGCAGAGTAAGGTGAAGCATCACTAGGATGCCAATAAAAACTGGAAGAATCTGAAGAAATGGAAACTTGGTACAGGTACTCAAACTGATTGTAAGCGTAATCGTAAAGGATTGAAGGGTCCCCAGCTTCCGACCCCAACCTTGATTGAAGCGTCTCATGGGATGACTCGAGAGGAATACTAGGATACAAGGAAATGTCGGACTTCCATCCATAATTTGAGGAAATAAGGCTGGCTGGCCGACTCGGTGGGCGACTTGTTTGTTGTTTATCCATCGTATCTAACTCTAGCGGTGAGATCATCCCATCACCACGATCCTCCTCCTGATGAAAAGGCATTACTTTGGTATCTTTCTTTGGTTTGTGACGTGCCGAGGAGACCCCGGGCAATGATGCTGCCGATATTGATATTGGTGGTATTTCCGGAGAAACATTCAAGATCTCTTTGACTAATTGGGGTGGTTTATCAAACAATGGGTCAAAGGCTTCCAGTACATTTCTTCCGTCGTCTTGACCCAGGTCAATGAGGTCATTAGTCCCAGACTCTGATAGGGAACGTATTTCCTCTGCCAGATTCCCATACAAATGTCCTTTCCCTGACAGTCCCACCAACGTATCTTTGGCAGACATAGCAGAGGGTTGTTCCACAGATGTGGAAGAGAAATGACCTTGTCGTATACTAACATTGCTGTTATTATTATTATTCCTGTTGTAGCTTTGATGTTGGTGTTGATGTTGGTGTTGAGGGAGAGGGGGTTGGTGATGGTATTGCTGCGAAGGAGGAGGAAAAATCGTTCCTTGATGAAATGTGGTGTTGAAGCCAAATCCCGGGGTTTGGGTTGTGTTGGCTGGTGTCATAACTGGCATAAATGGCTGGGGCCGATGATACTGAATGTGATTTGGTGGAAGGTTATGAACTTGAGGAGAAGGTGTGTGAGAGGGGATTGGCGGATAAAGGCCGTATGAAGGTAGGACACTATTGGAAAAACCCAGGTTTCGTCGGATATCTTCAAATGGGAATGATTGACTTCGACCCCCACCATTCGCAGCAGCAGCGTTAGGCTGATAGTGTTTGTAATTGTTGACTTGTTGGTGACTCGTGAGAAGGGCGGAGGGGATGTCCGCAGTGTTTCCAAAGTTCCCATTATTGTTGGCTGTAGTAACGATTTTGAAACATTGTGGAGCCACAAATCCAATGGGTCTGGAGGGTGTTGGTGGTCGTGGTGGTGGTGGGGATGGTTGGTGAAGGATGGATGACGATGGAGTGAATGAGGGCGATGACGAAGCCATCGACAATGGATCTTTAGATAAATGTAAAGAAGGAACATTATTAATATTATGATGATGAAATTATCATGCTTATTGGCCTCCAGTATAAACATTTACAAACTGATTGACTAGTTTAAAAGGAGCTAAGGAGTCAAGGTTAGGCTTTTTCATTCATCCCATCCATTAGAGAATACTGAGAATGCCCAAGTTTTGTTTAATGGTGTGGTGTGGTGCTCGAATTACATTTCATTACGTCAGCGTGTCAAATGTCTCCAACCATCCATTGTGAATTAAAATCTCAAATTTCATTTATTGCCCAATAACAACCTGACTTAACTAACTGCCTACCTTAACTCTAGACACACACCAACCACCAGTTTCTACAACTCGGTAGACTTGGCAGTGCAGTTGGCACTCGTCCAAAAAAACCTCCAGCAACAAACCCTGACTGAACCATTCAAATCATTCAGACAAATATTCAAATGACTCGTTCAAAATTTAGACAACTCTCCGGAACACTTATTTGTCACATGATCCGATTATTACGGATTTTATTGGAGTGAAAGTGTGGACTAAAATAAAGATGAGCTGAGGCTCAACAAATTGTTCGGAACAATGAATGAATGTATCAACCAACCAACCTGTGTCTGTAGTCGGTGAGAACCACCACTTATTCGTGCACTCTGAGTTGAACGTGTCTAAACTTTGTCTTTTGGCTTCCTCCAGGTCACGTCGGAACTGTGGGTCGTCATCCGCGTCGTCCTCCCCCGTCCCAACTCTGCTCATTACTGCCTATGTGCTCCTCCTCTAATTATGCTATCCTACAAACCACCACTGGCCACAACAACCACCACCACTTGTCACATCACATTCATTCACTTGCTCATTCCACAACCAAGTTCCAAAATCAAAATCCAATCAGTTGTTCTTGAGTAGTATGCAAAGTGAGGATGATGAGGATGATGGAATGAAACAAATTCTGCGCCGCCCCGGATCACATTTTATTTCACTCGCTCATTCACATCACTCCGTCATATACACGGACGGACGGACGGTATGTGCAGATGAACATAAAATTGCATATGTAGGATGGTCCTGCCTGAATAATCCTATCCTTTGTTTCCCCTTTGGGAGGAGGACTGAACTCATATCATATCATACCTGCCTGCCTAAGTCTCCTTTGGTCCCTTATGAAACCCTTTCCTTCCACCTCCACCATCCACCCCCACCCTCGCATACTATTACTCAACCAACCAACCATTCAAGAAAAAAGCATAGGACAAGACAGCGAGTGGTGTGATCTAACATCCACTTCATAACCAGAGGTTAGGGAATGACAGCCTCACGTCACAAACAACTTGGGGGATATACATGGCTTGATTCACGACTACATACATTCTACATACGTACGTAGTTAGTTTCCGTTGCCACACACTGTTTTTGCTCGTATTTATTTACTACAGCACAGTCATTGTACCAGAGTGCATTGCTTTGAATTGTGTGAATTTGCTTACTTGGATTGTGTTCATTCTCTCTTGGTTGGCAGTGTTGGGACACAGGGCAGTAAGGCAAGTAAGGCAACAATGAGTAAGCAAGGCAGTGCAGCGTAGTGTAGTCAGTAGTGGTGGTGAACCCAAACAAGTTGAATGAATCAGACAAAATCAGAGAATGGAGTGCTGCAATGTATTCTTGCCCTCACTCACTCACTCACTCACGTATGAAGTAACAGAGCTTTGAAGGAAGGAAGGGAGGGAGGCAGTTCCCTTCTTATTTCATCTCTTGGATCTCTCTCTCTCTGTCCCCTCTTCCATGGCAGGCAGGCCTATGTAGTGAGTAGTGGTGGATGTTGTAATCATCATAATAAGACTGCGTACGTTACGTGGAGTCTTTGAGCCGTGGTGTGGTGTGGTGAAGGGACTCTTGGGGTTGTTGCTGTTTTCGTTGTCTTGTCATTGGGAGCAGCAGTAGGGAGCAGGCAGGCAGGCAGGGAGTTTGAGAGTCTAATCCTAAAGCAGTGCAAGTCTGGCAGTATGTTGGCTGGGAGTGCACGAGAGAGTGAGACGACGACCAAATTTGCTTCCTCTTCCTCTTCTTCCTCCATCTCACTTTCTCTCTCCTCCACGGCCTCCTCCACCACGTCACATCATCCCATGGAGGCTGTCGTCCCCTCCGCCGCGTCCTCCCTCATGGGCGAAGGCTCCCTGGGTGGTGGTGGTGGCGGACCACCCAGCCAGAGCAGTGGGAGTGGGGCGAGTGGGTGTGGCAGTGGGAGCGGGAGGGACTCCAACCGGCCTCTGTCCCCTCCACCCATCATTGGTGGGGGCTTTGCGGGAGCCATCAAGTGCAAGGTCTGCGATGAAACGTTCCAGAAACCCAAGGTCCTCCCGTGCCTCCATACTTTCTGTGAAGACTGCCTGGAGAAGAGTTTTGAGGATAATAGCAATGGGGACCACATCATTTGTCCGACGTGCCGGATGGAGTGTCAACTCAGTTCACAGGTATGCAGGGATGGCTCATTACTGTATTGTTCCATGACCTGACATTCTACTTTTTTTGTGGTCATCATCCAGGGTGTGGCGGGGCTGCTTCCAGACTACGGCGTGAGCAACCTGATTGAAGTGGCCCATATCGGGGAGGATGAAAATGGCAACAAATGTACTGGATGCAAGTCTGGAGATTCCATGGCTGTGGCTCGGTGCTTTGATTGTTCCAATTATTTGTGCTCAAACTGCGTCATGGCTCATCAGTTCATGCACTGTTTCGAAGGTCATCGCCTGATTTTCAACAGCAATGAGGTAAATTTTAATTAATGGACAATGGAGTAGAGACGGCATAATGCGGGCGGGCTGGCGGGCATTATCTTGTTGGTCTTTGTGTCTTTGTGTGTTTAAATGACCGGGTATTCCACCATTTTTCTCTAGACGTACCAAGAGCCTGTTGTCAAAACCCATGTGCCTTGCACCCAACACACGGATGAAACTTTACAGTTTTACTGCCGAACCTGTGCAATCCCAACCTGCATTGAGTGCATTGATGCCGAACATCCAAAGTCACATCATGAGCTGGAAGTTTTGTCAGACTGTGAATCCAATTATGTGAAGAATTTGGCCCAATATGTACATGAGGTAGAGTAGAGGGACTTCTTTTTGACATTCTAATTTGTATTATCTTAAAATATTTATCATCATTCCATGGTTTGTTATGCTAATAATTAAATTGAACATTCCCCAGTTTCGTCTACGTTCTTTGGATTTACATGAAGTTTTAAAATCTTTTGAGGCTGCAAATTTTAGACTTCAGAATCAGTATGCAAAAGCTCAGACAGAGGTAAAACTAAACGTCTAGTCTAGTCTACTTCATATTTATTTTGGGATTTACATTTCAATTTATGTATCAATTTGTATCAATTTCCTTACAGATTTCCGAAGCATTTACATTCTACCAAAATGTTTTAAATGAACGAAAAAATGATCTTACCAGAGAGTTGGAGAGCATATACATTTCTCGTCAAGTAAGGAAAAGCTTCTTGAACTTTGAAGATTGAACAAATTATTTATTTATTTTACTAATATACATATTTATGCATATATTTGCAGGTTGCATTGTCAGTTATTACCCAACGGGTCCAAGACACATTGGATCGAATGTACCAAACCATTGAATTTAGTGATCGTCTTCTTCGTCATGCATCACCTCCCCAAATCCTGGTCTTTAAAACTCTTCTTGAAACACGATTCCAAGCTTTGTGGGGAACAGTTCCGGATCCAAATTTAGCAAAAAATGCTGCCAGTGGTGGCGATGTGGAGTTTATTTCAAATTACTCTTCAATGCAGGTAATGAACAATGTGATGACATTGTAATGACAAATTGACAGGAGCTGCTGGACCAACAAAATATGCGCATAGTCTTTGATTTTTTGAGACATTGTGTGTTTCTTACCTGTTTCATAATTTTCCAATAAAATGCCCTTCTTCATCTTTCCCTGTCAGACTGCTGTTCGCAATACATTAGGATACATAAGGTCTTCCTCTGCCTCTGAAATTGTTTCTTCCTTCAACAAATCTGCAATAACGCGTCCATCCACAAACAAATCCAATATCCCAATGCCGGGTCAGGACTTGAACCTGAACTCGTGCAATGGTGTCCGAAATGGAACGACTACTCTTGGTCAGGGCGTTGTATTGGACAATGGGAGTTCCGGCTTGGGGACTGGATTCGGCTCTTCTGGAGGGATTTTATCCTATGAAAAGTGGTCGGATGGGATCCCAGGAGGTAAGTGCTTTTCCTGCTTTAAAATTCATTCATACAAGTCTTTTCTTTTTTTATAAGTCTGATTTGTACCTTCCATTTCTACTGTGCTTTATTATTTTCTAAATGCTGATTTTTGCTTGCATTGGAAAGTATGTATATGTTTTTGATAATTTGTTTTGTTTTGTAATGGACAAAATCTATTTTTGAGGATTCTTAAAATAATTTTGGTTGTTAGCCTGATTATTAGCATGATGTATGTATGAACATCATCACGTAGCGTTGCATATAAATATCATGTACTTTATTTTATGTTCCAGGACAAAATGATTTTCTGGTTGATAATACCAACGATTATTTTTCAACAAAATCTTTGGGCACGCCTGACGCTGTTTTAGAACTCACATCAAAATTGATGGCTCCACTAAATTTAAAAGGCCCTTCCATCAAGCGCCACAAGATGATTTACCATTGCAAATTTGGAGAATTTGGAACAGGAGAAGCACAGTTTACGGAACCTTCTGGAGTCGCTGTGTCAGGAAATAATGAAATTGTTGTTGCCGATACTAATAATCACCGAATTCAGGTATGTATCTGTACCTATATACATAGAAGCTAAATATTAATATTTTATCAATTTTAGTAATGAATCAATCATGATTTTGATGTTGACTTAGATTTTTGATCAAGAAGGGCGTTTCAAGTTTCAATTTGGAGAGTGTGGGAAGCGAGACGGCCAATTGTTATATCCTAATCGTGTAGCTGTTGTAAAGCTGACTGGTGATATTGTAGTCACTGAACGCTCTCCTACTCATCAAATCCAGATTTACAACCAGTACGGTCAATTTGTTCGCAAGTTTGGAGCAAATGTGTTGCAACATCCTCGTGGAGTGACGGTGGATGGCAAAGGGCGAGTTATTGTTGTAGAGTGCAAGGTGAGTTCAGTACATAGTTGTAAACCATGCACCACACTTTTCAACTTTTAAACAACTAATCAATCCCTTGTATTTACTTTATTTAAGGTTATGCGAGTCGTTATTTTTGATCAAATGGGATCTGTACTTAATAAATTTGGATGCTCCAAACACTTGGAATTTCCAAATGGCGTGGTTGTGAATGAACGGGAAGAAATATTCATATCGGATAACCGTGCACATTGTGTTAAAGTTTTCAATTATGAAGGTGTTTATCTAAGGCAAATTGGAGGAGAAGGGATTACAAACTATCCTATCGGCGTCGGAATTAATGCGAAAGGAGAAATCCTGGTCGCAGACAACCACAACAATTTTAATTTAACCATATTCACCCAAGTGAGTGGAGGATTTTGCAAATTCAGTACATAGAGTTGAAATTCAAGTTGAGGGTTCTTGAAATGTTTTTATCCTATTTTATCCTATAATTTCATTTATGTGTCATTTCAGGATGGGCAATTGGTATCGGCATTGGAATCCAAAGTTAAACACGCACAATGCTTTGATGTGGCTCTGATGGATGATGGTTCCGTAGTTTTGGCTTCCAAGGTACGTACCTTGTAATAATTAGCAGTGGCTGTTGAATACCGTCATGTACAACACTTTATGTAATCCCTAATTATGAATAACATGGACTTTTTATTTCATTTTTTCCAGGATTACCGACTGTATGTTTATCGCTACACCCAGGCTGCACTCCAATAAAAAGAAATTAACAAGACTTTTTCACCAAATACTCAAAAGAGGTTTATTTTTTTATTTTTATATATAAAGTTTTTGTTGTGTCGAAAGATCATTGATAGAATTTATTTTTATACCGAAAGTTTTTGTTGTGTCGAAAGATCATTGATAAAATTTATTTTTATATCTAAAGTTTTTGTTATGTCGAAAGTTCATTGATAGAATAAAAATCGTGCCTGTTACTTGAATCTCAAAAAAATGAGCTTGAACTGTTTTTCAATTCATTTCATGAATTTGGAGCAATTTTGTAGCATACTTTTTGTGGATTTAGTACCACAACAATCTGATTGATATGCATGAATGAATGATTGGCTCTTTCAGTGGGTTAAGTTATCTCCATTTTGGTGCATATATTTATGTAAGAATGAAAAGCAGATTTTATGGGATGTTCCTTTTTAAGTGTTTCATTCGTCCTCTGCGTGGGCGACCTGTGCTTTCTCGGATTTCTCAAAGCAACAGCCAGAAGCCGTCCGGTTGGGGGGAGCAAGGGAGGAAAGAGCTTTTTCTCACTTTAGACTTATTGCTTGTTTTTAGACCCGAGTTGGATGGATCCTCGGAGTTAAGCTTTGTCGCAAAAGAAGACGAAAAAACATTCCTTCCGTTATCTTCATTTCCTTCACATGCATTAATTCATTGAGATTGGCAAATATCCAGTTGGGGAGGAGGAGGGGGATGAGCCCGACTGAAAAGTTGTCCTTGCCATTACACATTTCACTGTCAATGCATTAAATATTTTTTTCCTTTCGTAGGAATTCATACTGAGTTATTCGGCCCAGACACATGCATTTCATCATTTGGGAAATATGGCTACAATTGTACTTTGATTTTACAACCACGGAAGTATGCATGCACATGAAACAATGGTTCCCGGTCCCGGTTGACTACTGATTTCATATGTAAATTTAAATGCAGCGTATTTAATATAGCCATTAAATGTGAATATGCAGCCAACTTCAATCAATTCACAAAAGAGCCTGAATAGACCTGTGAACCATCAAAGAAAGATTCGTCCTTGTTTTTCCCATATTGAATCTCACATTCTCATCCCCTTTTCACCAACTAAGACGGATAGACCTCACTCAACCAAATTATGGAATTATGCAATTCCTTGTCCGTAAAAGTGCCGTGTGCGTACGTATGGGGGATGGATATGCTCATTCCTCTGTGAATAGCAGAAAGAAAGTTAATTACTTTGGCTAATTGGCCAAACTACATACATTGCCTCATGCACGGTGTGTGCAATTCACTGCTCAAATAAACAAGGTAATCATAATCATCGAGTAATGGAGTCAATCAATCAGCTTTGTTTCTTGAATTTTACTGAATCCTTCTCGAAGATTGATTTCCTCATCAAATAAACAAAGGAAAATATGTTTACTTCCTCACGCAAATGAAGGAGGGAAAATAATTTCGCTGATAAATAAATACATAAATGGACGAAGTCATGCAGGCTAAAGATAAGTTGGCTGATGACGTCGCCAACATGTCGGGAAATATCCGACATGTAAATCCTTAGTTGTATCACCTCACTTTTATATACATTCATTTCAACATTTATGCATATTTTTGGATGGCACTGACGTCTGTGGTTGTGATTTTATCTACATACAAGATTGACCCTTGTGTTTTACGATTCAGTACAAAATGTACAAATATTAATAAACATTTCCTATTATTTTCAAATAAATATTTGCAACGTCGGCCATTCTCACCCTAAATTCAACTTTCCTTGCATTCAACATGGAATGCTCAACAAATATTTAATCCACTAATTTCACAGTGAATGTATCACTCAAAAAATGACAAATCTGTAAATAAGCCTATAATCCATCAAGTTACGTAAATCCCAACATTACGCTTGACTACAACTTGACATGCTGAAATTCTTTTCAATTCAATTTGCGTTTGGCTGGTTTGAGTTTGTGATTGGGATTGGGTTGGATAAATTCAGTTGTTGAGATGTCCATGAATACAAAAAACGGAATTTCGGACAACAATGATGAACCAATGAAAAAAGTTTTGGAAATGAGAATGAAGTTATCATAGCATGACGTGGTCTTCCTAATGTTGCATGACGCTGACGCTACAAGGTTGCATGGCACTGATTCAGTTCAGATCCGACACTTTTGTGGAAATAGGCTCCTCATCTTCCAAATCTTGAGAGAGAAATCACGATGGAGG
Organism: Folsomia penicula; assembly: GCA_034694605.1. Lineage (NCBI taxonomy): Eukaryota > Metazoa > Arthropoda > Collembola > Entomobryomorpha > Isotomidae > Folsomia > Folsomia penicula. Next base: position 1,072 of record JAQIWC010000051.1, on the reverse strand, counting down.
GATGGATGGACAACTCAATTGGTTGTTGGGTGTATGCACACTGTGAAATTGTGTAAATAGGAAAAGAAGTAACGAAGACAGGACAAGAGTAAGGATGGGGTCAAACTCTAGCACTCATCAATTGTTTACCCACGCAATTACCTCCTAAACCGACAAGAATTACTCAACATGCAGAGGAGGTAATTTTCTTGACATGCACAACCAAACGTTCGTGCGGACCTCGAAAAAAAAAGTTGTGAAGATGAGTGAAGGAAACTCACAGAATGATCAAATCTGTCTCAAGTTGCCTCATTTCCAACTCGTGGTTCTGATAGTCTTAAAAATTGTTTCACATGACGCGAGTAATAATCCATGAAAATTTTTATGGGATGGAAGACTTTGAATTGGTGTCACCTTGCATAAATAAATAAGTATTGTCGCAAATAGGCATGAAAGAGTAGGTGACTTACCCTGACTCGAAGCACTTACTTCCATTAAGCCAGTGACAAGGAAATATTTTTTACGGTTACGAGTTTTACGAGCCAATTTATACAGCAAAAATCATCTTTATCAAAGTATTTGAAGACTGACATGTAGACAACTTACATTTTCGAATGTTTGACACTGTTCCATGTGTGGGAAGAAACACATTGAGACCATTTCTCAGTCAAACTTTCACTTTTCCCATTTTAAATTAAGAATTCCTATTCGCGTTCGTGCAACCCTCTGTGAATGCGGGGCCCAGTCATGCATTACAAATTGGTTGGACAAATTGAATGGATTGTTTGGCTCCGGACAAAGATAATAGAATTTCGTCCCCTGGTTGATGCTCATGATATGATGTGTCCCATTGCATTTGTTTGGTTTTGGCCACCACCACATATGCATGTGTGAGTGTGGGCTATGCTCCACTCTTTCTCTAAAATAGGACATTTTGTCGGCTGGCTCCTGCTTTCTCTCTCCGTGTGGAAGTTCTGCCAAACGATTTAACCAGAAATCTCTTAAGGGACGAGTTAAAGACAAGTCAAGGGTCACTACTTCTTCCACTACCGTCATCCCAACCCCACGCAAACTACGAGCCACCAAACACCAC
>JAQIWC010000050.1:0-15838 GCA_034694605.1 Folsomia penicula | reverse complement strand
TTAATTGGATGGAGGAAGAGAGATGCTCGAGACTGATGTGATCAATTATTTTGCGAAGTTCTAGCTCATGAATTAATTTAATTTTCTGTATTTTTTCTACTTTTGTAATTTGCGTAGAGTGTTGAATTTGTTGAAATAATAAAATAGATGCAAATTGGAAGAGAAATGTTTTTGAATAATCGTGTTTTTGTTTTGCTTTTGCAAGAATGTGACTGATTTGCAACTTCCATTCCATATGATGCACATTTGAATATTTGCTGCTCTCCTCATTTTTGCTCTCATTTTTATTTTCACAATGAGTGGATCAGCAGTAGCTCCAGCTCCAACAACCACCCCCACTGCTCCTCCTCAAGGGGGAGGTGAAGTCATCCCAGCCTGTGTCCGCCTTCTCCAAGGGTATCGAATCCTTAGCTGGGCTACCACTCAACAATACTATTTTACCAAAACTGCAGCCTTCGCCATCAAGGACAACAATTTTGTAAGTTTGTGGTCAACTTTAAATGGTTTTAAAATCCTTTCCTCTTTTCCCAGCCCGTCTTTATCAAGTTTGGGACTGACCTGGACTCAAGGATCAGGGTCAAGAGGGAGGTCAAGATTTTGAATGGACTGACCTTCCGCAATCCAAAATACTCCTCAAAGATCGCTCCAAATTTGCACCTTGGACTCCCCACCCTTGTGTGAGTGAGCTGAGGACATAGTTTTATGAGTATTTTAAAGCACGTGACCTATATTTTAATTTATCCTCAGGAGTGACGACACCCTGGACAAGTCGGACGGGTCCTTCCATTTCATGGTCATCATGTTCGCCGGGACTTCGCTGGAACTGCTGCATCGGAAAGGGGAGGCCCAGGCATGGGGCCCCAAGGAACTGACCAAGTTGGCCCTCGCACTCTTGGAACTCCTGGAATACGTCCATGACAATGGCTACGTCCACTCCGACATCCATCCCGGCAACGTCGTACTGTACGGAGACTTGAAAACAGAGAAATATGTAAATGGACCAAAATGTGACAAATATCGACTTGGCATAAGGGCTCGTTGATATATTCTGATTTGATGACGTCATCGAGGGTGACGTTGATTGACTTTGAGGAGGCCTGTCGATACATGAGGGGAGGGAACCACATCCTGGAAAAGGTCGTGGGGCTGGATGAGCAGGTCAATTCACACAAGGCGTTCTGCCTCGGAAATCGACAGCGGAGGAATTTGAGGTAGATTTGATTTATTGACCATCGGAAGGAATTGATGTTTATTTCCGTGTTTAATTAATCCCGCAGTCGTAAAGACGACCTTGAAATGCTTGGGCTCATGTTGATTGACCTGAAAGAGGAGCGGCTGCCGTATCAAAAGCATCGCGTCAGGGTCGCGGATCGACCCGAAAAGCGAGCATTCCTTGAAAAATGCCGTTATGGAGAAACAGGGGAGGAAATTGGTCATGCAAACGGCATCGTCCAGAGCAATTGTGCGGTATGATGAGGACAAAATTTTAAACTCATCTATGCAGCCTGCCTAATTTTAATTCTGATCTTTTCCCAGCGACTGGATCTCCCAGATCAATTTCGTGAATTGGTTTGCTACTCTCGAAATTTGGAATTTGAGGAAAAGCCGGACTACGCCTTCCTGAAAGGACGGTTCCAAGACTTGGCGTCAGCTCCAGCTCCAGCAGAATTAATTCAAGTCGTCAACTCGGCGTAGATAAGACAACGCTTCATCTTCGCTTTGCTTTCTTGTTCTCAAATATTTGTAGTTTATGTTTTAAAATGTCAGCCTTTGAGCCAATAAAATTGTTTTTTGAGTACCACTCTGCCCAATTCACTCCGTAGCAGCAATGTCAGGAGGAGGAGGAGCACCTAAATTTAGTTCCCCATTGACCCGGAGGACGAGCACCAGGCCCCTCCTCCATGACTCCAACTATGACCGGTTGACGCTGAGCAAGGCAACTTCAACCTCCGCTACAAACCTCCACCCTCAGCTCCTTCCCCCTCTGAAAAATGGAGGGAGGAGGAGGAGCCAAGCTCGGCAGCGGGAGGGAGACGGAAACCCCACCCCCTCTTCCTCCCCCTCTCCTGGTCTGGGGAAGGAGGAGGAGGAGAATGTCCTTCCCCTCCTCAAGTACATGGTCCTGAGTGACGCCATGATGCAGGACTGCACCAAGTTCTGGGCAGCCTTTGTCAAGTTGTTGGTCGTAAGTGGGGGGTTTGTTCATCTAAACAAGGATTCCATTGTATCCTCCCCGCAGGTCTCCTCCTTCTTCTCCTTGCTAATCGGGTTGTGGATTGAATTTGGGGGCGGAGGGTCCTTCGCGGGCCTCCTTTTGAGGACTGGCACCTACCCCGAGTTCCCGCTCCACCACGCCCTCATCATCAACGGGATTGCCGGACTGATTTGCTCCCTTTTTTGCGAGTTTGCCCTGCTCCGACTGGTCACCCTGTCCCGTTGCTTGGTTCGTAATTAGTGCAGAAAATGAAGCATAAATCCACAAATACATAATTCTTTGCCATGTAAATCCAGGTCATGGCGATCTCCATCACCTCCGCCCTGTGGGCCCTGTTCAGCCTGGTCTACAACTTTGGGGCCAACATCGTTTACGAGGATCAGTTGGAGGAGGTGATGATGTCCGAGATGGACAAGTCCCCCAGCCCCTCCTCCCTCCCCGCCGTTTGGAGGGCGTCTCAACGAAGCTTCAAGTGCTGTGGCGTCCATTCGGCCAAAGATTGGAGGGTCAAGTTTGGTCGAGGGGCCATGTTCCCACCGAGCTGTTGTGCTCGGGGGTCAGAGTGTGGGGGTGGCTCTGAGGGTCAGCTCTGGTCGGATGGGTGCTTGGAGGGTGAGACTCTGGAGATGATGAGCATTGCTTACGCTTCCCTCCTCATTTCCAGCCTCCACTTCATTTTCATGGTGGGTGGGTGGGTCTGACATCATGACAGAGGATGACCTCATCATTCATTCCTTTGATTCTCTTGACACAGGCATTCACCCTCATGTCCATGGTCAAGACGTATTGTCGGCTCAGGTAGGCATCCCAATTTCTTGGTTTCCTTGTCATTCATCCATAACTCATGTCCTTATCGCTCCCTCCTGTCAACTTGTCCACGCAGATGCCTCAGAGTTCATGCCACTGCTCTCCTCCTCTCCGAGACGGCCAGGGTGGAGCCCAAAAGAGAGGAAGAAGGGGAGGGCCAGGTCATCCTGCCCAGCGGACCAGAAGGAGACCAAGACGGAGAGGACGAAGACGACGGGACGTTTGAAATCAAGAAATCCTCAACAGTGTAAAAATTATGTAATCTCTGGGCTTGAGATAGGTTATTTTTGAGTTGATTAAAAGTGTTGATTCATTTCATGTCAATATCAATGTCGCAATATTTGTCGTTCAATTGGATTCGTCCAACTCATCTTGTCTTGAGAGAGGGAAGAGGGATGCATGCAGTGGTGTTTGGCTGTACATAAATCTTGGTGTGTGACATGTCGGTTTTGATTGATGGATCAATGTCATTTTTAATCTCTCTCCGTCGAAGCCTTGGATGAGACCAAGTCCAAGGAAATCAAAGAGATAATTTACGATGTGGTTATTGCATTTACCAGTGGATCCAGTGTGAGAAGGAGTATTTATTTCACAGCAAGATCTGATCCGGGGTCACTTTACTCGCCTTCCTCGTCTCGTTACCTTGCCCCACCCAGTCTCTCTCTTTCTGAAGTCATGGCCATGCCAAATGGTAAGACAGACACAAAACCAACAGACAAAATTCATTTCATGATTTTGGAAATGTCTCCTCAGATCCTACCATGGAGGCCCTTGAAGCCCTCCTGCGTGACGCAGCCAAGGATGCCAAGGACTCCAAACTCACCGACAAACTCACAAAGGCCCAGAATCTCCTCAAAACGGTCAAAGTTAAGTCCACCGGGATTCTCAAGAGGTTCTCCTTGGATGGACAAGTGGCTCTTGTGACGGGTGGGGGTCAAGGTGAGGTCAACGTCAACAGACATGCCATGCACCCTCATTTGCTTAATTTAACGCCTCTCTCCCCGATTCAGGGATTGGCCGAGCCTTTGCACACGCCCTGGGTGAGAGTGGAGCCTCCGTGGCCGTGGCTGACCTGGAGCTGAGCCGGGCGCAGGCCGTTGCGTCGGAGCTGGAAGCCAAAGGCATCCCTTCCCTCGCTTTGAAGGTTGACGTCTCCTCCAAGGCCGATGTGGAGGGCATGGTCAAGGCCGTGCTGGCCAAATTCGGGGACCTCACCATCGGGGTCAACAACGCCGGGATCGTCTTCCACTCAAACTCCGAGGACACGTCCGAGTCGGAGTGGAATAAGACCCTGGGCGTCAACCTCAACGGCGTCTTCTTCTGCTGCCAGGTGGAAGCCCAGCATATGTTGAAGAAAGGGTACGGGCGGATCATCAACACGGCCTCCATGTCCGGGACGATTGTGAACCATCCGCAGAAGCAGGTGGCGTACAACACGTCCAAGGCGGCAGTGGTGCACATGACCAAGACCTTGGGGGCGGAGTGGGCGGAGAGCGGGGTCACGGTCAACTGCATCTCCCCGGGATACGTGGACACGCTGCTGAACAGGTCGGAGCATTTGTTGGCGGTGCGGGCGCTGTGGGTGAGGGACACGCCCATGCAGAGGCTGGCGGATGTGGAGGAGCTGACGGGGGCGTGCCTCTACCTCGCCTCCCCCACCTCCTCCTACACCACGGGCCTGGACATGATCATTGATGGGGGATTCACCTGCTGGTGAGGGGGGTTGTCCACAAATAAAGAAAGAAATTGACGCCAAATTGTTGAATTGTTGATTTATTTCTTTCTTGGCATTCATAATCCAAGCTGAATAGCGTAAAAAACAATGTAAAAATATCACAAGGAACGGTCACCACCTGTCCACTTCCGGTTTGAGGCATCGGTTGACGTCCTTCCAACTCGTGTTGTCGTCAGCCCACTTTGGGGGAGGGACCCAGTCCGCGTAAAAGAGGAGGGCACACGCTCGGCAGAAGAAGTCCTGAAACTGCTCCCGAGAAATATAGCCCGTTCCTGGTCGTTTCCACTCAAAATATTTCAAGTACGCCGCGTCATCCTGGTCCAGAAATTTCAAATACTCCGCGAGCTTGGCGGGAGAGGGGAAATCTTCCACGTGGATGAAGGAGGAGGGTGGGGCGGTGGTCGCGTAGGAGAAGCGGGACGCTCCCCGCACGACTGGAACAATGTAGTACCTAGACAGAGGGAGGTCAGAGGTCATAGGTCATAATAGGTCTGGAGAGGGAGTGTCAAGGTCATGCCCTTACCCTTACCCGAGAGCATTTTCAAACAACTTTTCCGTGATGTAGTCCTCGCACCGCGTCTTTTCGAAGGAGAGGAAGAACTTGTAGTTGGCCTCGATGGCTCGGAGGCAGTCGGCGTTCTGTTCCTTGGCGCAGGAGAAGTTGCCGCAGGCCCCGTAGACGTCCACCTCCACGTATTTCTGGAGCTCGGCAAAGTAGGCGAGCCGTTCGGGGTAGTCGCAGTTGGAGGTCATGGCTGCCGCAAACTTGGTCTTGGTCCGGAGCTTTGCTAGGGCGACGTCCTCCGCGGAGTTGAGGGTGGCGTTGGCGTTGGGGGTGGGGACGAAGACGTGGTAGGGCAGGGGGATGTCGGAGCCCCTCCAGTAGGAGGCCAGTAGAGCGTTGTTGACGCCCAGATTGGCTCCTTTGACGACGGGGGGTGGTTCCACGATAAAGATAATTTGGATCATGTGGTCCGGGATTTTGGGGGGATCCGGCAGTCGTCTCCAGTCTCGGGCGGAAATGATGGCGTCCCCACCCATCCCCGTGAAACGGAATGGGCCCAGCAAGGTTCTCAGGAAGGAGGGGAGGGGTCGGAGGTCACAGTGGGCTTCGAAGGAGGGCGCGTAGGGGCACTGCACCCGCCCTTCAGTCCAGTAAAAGATAGAAGGGTCATCGTCCAACCACATGACTTTCTTGGCGGGAGAGAGAGGAGAATGACCTTTCCGGAGGAGGGAATCAAGCTGCGCCACCCACCGGCGTTGGTCCTGGATTCGGCGGAGAACGGTGTCGTTCAGGGTGAGGTTGAGGGGTCTCCAGAGGTAGGGTGTGGTTCGGAGGAGGGCGGCCAGCTCAGGTGGAGGGATTCCATGTGGAGGAAGTGGGTGAGGAAGCACAACTTTCGCCGTGCCGGAGGAGAAGGTGAGGCCGTAGAGGATGACCGTGGTGAGGGCAGAGAAGGAGAGGAGGAGGAGGGGCTTGAGGCGAACTTTCCGCCCTATCCACAACATCATCCGGTCAGAGTCGCCACGAGGATGTCGAAATGGAAATGCGGTCGATGTGAGTCCACCCACCGGCTGATTGCGTGAGATTGGTTCGGCAGTTCATGGAAACGTAGGAAGAATCTCAAACGTCATTTATTTGCAAGTCTATTATTTGCCCAGCTTATCTGGGACTTGTTATCAGTCTGAAGGACTCCATCGAATAATGCCAACAAAGCAATAGTCCAAAGTGATGTATCCAAATATTTGCATGCAAAATCTCGTCCGTAGAAAAAAGAAATGACATGACGCTGCAGAAACCTACGGCACGGCACTCTGTCATTTATGATGATGATGGCAGTGTTGACTCGTGATTTGTGACAATTAGAGATGTCCGTGGTCGTGGGTGTAAATGTAAAATAAATAAAATATTTCAATTTATTCGTGTGTAATTCAGTCAACGCTATCATTCCCGAGCTCTGTTCTACAGCTAAGACTACACAATTTCCCATCATATCCTATGGCTCCACATTATAATATCAATTCAATTATTAGCACAACAAAGTCCTTCCTTCTTGAGCTGCGTGTTGCAGGCGTCCACTCACTCATCCTCAGTATTCAATTCTAGGATTTATCATTTAACTCGGAAATTGTAATAAGTAATGTTCATCATAAGTAGCAAAAAGGTTCTAAATCTAGAGCACTCGTTCATTCATTCATTCATTCATCCTCAAGGATCATCAGTCGTCGTTCGTCGATGTGGATGGATGGATCTTCAGGCTGACCAGACTAGGAGTCAACTTTACTCAACGTTTTCCCCATTGTTTTTTATTTCACTGCACTCACTGCACTCTTTGGAATACTGTTTTTAGTCCCCACCCCCACGCCCAGCACCACCCCCCTCGGCACCCTCACTGTCCAGCCCTAGCCCTCCTCCCTCCCCAAGGTGCGTCCCGTGTCGATCAAAGATCCACTTCTGCTCCGGACTCGCCTTGCAGGGCGTCAAGGAGGGGATGAACTTGCTCCCTTCCCGCTCCACGGTGAGGCACTTCTCCGTTCGATGCGAGTACAGCTCCCCGGAGGAGGGGCGCAGCGTCCACACGTCGTTGGACCGGAGGTGGTCACACTGCACCATCTGGACTTTGGGGGAGGAGGAGCCGAGGGTGGAGGCGCACTCGTTCTCCCTCCGCAACTCCCCCTTCTCACTCAGCATGAAGGTTTGGGAGGGGTAGAGCTTGGTGTGGCAGGGGTACAGGGACAGCTCGTACTCCTCAGAGTCTGAATGTTGCATGTTGTCAAAGCACTGGTTCGTCTTTTCATTCTTGATCTGACCATAGTCCCGGGAGCCGAACATCATTTGAAACTTTTCCTTGTAAATGTTGTCCTGCAAGAGAGGAGGAAGGGAAGAATGGGGTCATAAAATCAAAATCAACAAGAATGATCAGTATGGACTCACCAAGAACCATTTGAAACTCTGGCATTTCATCCTCTTTCGAAACTCTCGTCTTTTGGTGACGTCCCCAAACTTAGCGTGCTAAGGAAAGAGAGAAAGAGAGTGAGGGCATTGAATTGAGGAACAATTTGACCTTTGAACTTAACTTGATCTAATCCTCCTACCTTGAGCTCATTCCGATGGGAGTAGAACAATTCTTTGTACTCATCCATCCAGACCTCTGCGAGTCGAGCAGTGTTCAGGCCGTGGCTGTCCACATTGTTCGGAAAAGTATAGGGATGGAAGTTGCGGAAAATGTGACCGACGCGAGAGCATGGAATGATTTCAACCGACCTAAATAAACACGCCATTGAATAGAAAGGAATGGAGAATAAATTGCAAAAGAATTAGCAAAAGTTGCACTGTACCCTCCACACTGCCAAATCTGCAAGTAAATCAACAAATAAATCAAATGAGCAATTTGCCACACCCCTCCCCCTCTCTTTCTGATCCAACCCCTCACTCACCCTGAAAGACATTTCCAGATTCTCTCCACCCCACAACTGCATGTCCGAGTCGTAGCTCCCAACCTCCCAAAAATAGTTCCGGTCAATGGCAAACAGCCCACCCGCCTAAAGAATCAGAAATGAGCAATAAAGGACGCCTTGATCAACAACTGACGATTAAACTGACCATGGTGGGGGATCTGGTGGGTGAGTGATGTTTCTTTTTCCGCTCAGCCTCATACTTTGGAATGTTGATCCAGGTGAAGTGTCCACTCCAGGTGAAGCCCCCGATCTGGAAGAACTCCCCGTTCCCGTGATAATACTCCATCGTCTTGTCGTCTATCACGTCTATGATGGGACACACCACGGCACGATGGTCCTCCTGGATTCGGGCCAGGAGGGGCTCAGCCCTACAAAACAAATCCATTAATGCTCAATTAATTAATTATGCATGCACTCTTTCTGCTGCATCTCATCATCATCATCATCTATCCAACCAACCATCCACACCACAAAATATGGCGTGACGAGATGAAATGCATGCTTTTGTGCCACCTCATCCTGCCAACTCAACGGAAATGTCAATTCATTCCGCAAAGAGGAGCGGAAATTGCATTGTTATGCCAAATTAAGAGATTGGATGCACTCACCATCCTTGGATGGCTTCACAGTGAGCATCCAGAAAGAGGAGGACCTTGCCGATGGCCAGGTGAGCTCCAATCATCCTGGCTCGGATCAGCCCCGACCTCACGGCAAGACGAACAAGGCGGATCTTGGAGACGGGGAACTTGGTGGCAATGTATCGCTCCAACTTCCCCCTCAGGTCCCGATGGTCCGAGAAATCGTCCACCAAAATGATCTCTTTCAGGAGGGCCGGAGGGGTGCGGTTGATGACGGAGTGAAGCGTCCGGACCAGGGAGGTGAAGGCCTCGTTTGTGAAGATTATTATGACGGACATGTCCGGCAAATGAGGGGGGTAGGCTTCAGACTTGCATCTGCCGTTTTGCATCATTTAGATTAGAAAATTAATTAAATTAGTTAAATAAATGATGATTGCGACTCACGCCTCCTCCCTCGTATCCGGGGTGGACCTGTTTGGCGAGATTTGTTCCGAGAGGAGTCGGTTGAAGGCCTCTTTCTTCATAATTTCCGCCCCCACGTCCTCCTGAAAGGCGGGGAGCGCGGCCTTCTCGCCTTTTTCTCCCAGTCCCTCCTTGACCCGCCCCAGGTCATCCTTGATCTCGTCGTCGTAGTCGTTGTACTTGGCGTGGCGGATGGGGAGGAGGTCCACCTCCACAAAGTGAAAGTCTCTCAAAACAGGGACGAGGAATTCATCCGTGTTTTCCTCCCTCACTTTCTCCCTTTCCTTCAGAATCTGGGGAGGGATGGCGTCGGCGTCGACGGAAGCGGCAGCCTCTTCTGAAGCAGCGGCGCTAAGGCCACCTCCCCCACCACCTCCGTCCCGCTGCAGAACGATGGGTGGGTCTGCTTTTTGGTAGCTGAGCCTTCCCAAGTAGCCGGCGCTGAGGTCCTCCTCCAGGGAGGAGGAGTAGTGTGACCTTGTCCAGAGGAGGAAGACCATGAAGCAGAGGCTGAAGGTGGAGGCGGCAAAGAGGAGGCGGCGACGACGACGGGCAAAGTAGTTGAACACGTTGCTCAGCATGATGTGATGACGGAGGGGGGTAAAGTAAATGATTATGGATTAGCTCGGGAAAGGAAGAGTATCACAGATTTGGCGTGGAATTTGTGGAAGTGTCCATCCCATGGTCTAGAGGCTATGAGGCCACGCAGGTCAAAGTAATTGGCACATGGAGAGGGTGGAGGATTGTTTGAAATATTGGTGGAAAAAGGCGAATTGACGTTGCAGCTGGGTCTGTTGTCTGTCGTGACAGATTCCACCTCACTTTTTTGGGATGAAGGAAGAGGAGTGAATCTGCTCTGATTTTACCTGGTCAGGCAAGTTTTGGGGCAAAGGGTGATAAAGATGACGGAGAAAGCAGTGCAGATTCTGCAGAGGCTGACTGAATGAATGAGCTTCTGTCTGATTTGGAAGTATGAAGGTGTGAATGAAAAGAAATGGCAAATCTCGGCATCCATCCACTCTGCACTTGATCCATTTATTCCCACGCCCTCAACCGGTTTCACTTCCTCTGCACTCTCCTTGATTACAACTCTATTTTTATTACATACATGACTCAATTGAGCCTTATCAGGCTCCCCTTATCTTTATGGTGTCAAAGGCACGGGAAGAGAGAGAGGCTACTTTATGTATGACTAACATTTATTGCTATTTATATTTAGATAGATAGGTTCATAACTTAGGGAGACTTGGCCCTCAGATTCGGAGGAAGTAGGACCCTCCTCCTCCCTCCATGGGGAGGGTGAGGGGGAGGAGGTGGGGGTGGGGCCCGTAGAGGCTCCCCCTCCTCCGCCCTGAACCCTCCTCCTCTCCTCCGTCCACCAGGACCTTGTCCACCGTGTGGATGATCCCGTTAGTCGCCATGAGGTCACAGGAGGTCACCACTCCATGACCAAACACCACCTGGCCCCTGGAGTCGCGATAGACCGGCACGTTCATGGGGCCCAGGGACGTGACCCGCTTCGTCATGAAGAAGAGGTTCGGCGCCACACCCGCACAACACAGCGACTCTGGAGGGGATAAAACAGCGTCATTCATTCCATTTGACCTTAGTTATGTGACCCCACCTGAGCTGATGTGTCGCTTGAGGACCCGCTCCGCCTCCTCCTTGGAGTTGAGGATGGCGCCAAGCCTGGGCTGGGGCAGGGCGTGGAACGCGGCGTCAGTTGGAACGAAGAGGGTGAAGAAGGCCGTCCTGTTCTTGAGACTCCGGAACAACTCGTCATTCTCGGAGAGGAGGCGGGAGAAGATGGAGCAGCGCGGGAGGGTCTTGAGGGTGGAGAGGACGTCGGCCGGAAGGGGGGAGCAGGACCCGGTCCAGGCCGTGCACCACACCCCCACATCCCACCAGGTTCAAGGGACCCCGGAGGACGGCGCAGGAGGCCGTGGTCAGCTCCTGCCCCAGCGGAGGGAAGGAGGAGTAGAGGTTCACGCGGAGGGGGGTGGAGTTGCCGAGGAGGGTGGGGAGGAGGCTTTGGTGGGAAAAGTGACACGCCCGCACCTCAGGGGTCACGATGTGGTACCTTAGGACGTCCCGGAGTTTCTAGGGGGCAGGCAGGTCAAGTGTCAAGGTCACTCTAGCCACGCCACACTCACTCACCTTGGGATCTCCCTTGATTTCCTGGGCCAATTCCGCAAATGCGGAGTCACTCGGAGCAAACACGGTCAGGTTGCTCATCCCGTCGATCTCCTTGTCCAGGCCGGAGGAGCGGAGGGCCTCGGCAAAGGCGGAGAGCCCGGCTTGACCTCGGATGACCTCCGTCACGGGCTTATCTGGGGATTGGATGAGGGAAAAATCAGTAGCAGAGCGTTGTCTATTTTTATTCCATCTCCTACCACTGTCCGAGAGGATGAGGGCGTCAATGACGTGGACCACTCCGTTGGTCGTGACGATGTCCCGGGTGACGAGTTGGACAGAGGAGGAGGAACTCCCGTTGATGAGGACTCGGTCCCCTTGTCTCTCCACGTCCAGGATTTGGTGCTCAATGGTCCGGATCTGTCCCTTGGATCGGATGATGGAGGAGCAGAAGGTGTAGGGCAGGACGTGGCGCAGAACGATCCCTGGGTGGGGCGAATAAAGGAAAGCCTTAATTAGGACCCCTGCTGGTTCATTGAGGGCCCCCCCTTTCTCACTTACTTTGGAGGCAAGAATCCCCACTCCGGAGTTTCAGCAACAGGGCCGGATTGACCTGCTGCAGGGCCGCGTTGGTGGGAGCAAAAAGGGTGAGGTGCTGGGCAGGGTCACGGAGCATCCTCTGAGCCTCAGGCAGAGAGGTCACCACTGCGGAAAAGGTCGAAAAAAGGTCACATGAATTAGCCCCATTTGACCCTATTTGACACTCACGCGTGCTCCATTCCCTGAGCTCAGGCCGGGACGTGAGGACATCCCAGATGCTGTCCCGGACGGGAGAAATGACCCTGTCCACCACGTGGATCACGCCGTTGGTGCAGCGGTGGTTGGGGGACGTCAGCACGGCGCAGTTGACCGTCTTGACGCTCTCCGACCCCACCGTCCAGGTGTTGAGGCGGAGGACGCCCCCGCTGCCTGCACTACCGATCTGATTCCCATTCTCACTGAAAATGACCTTCTCGTCCACAAAGTCGTCCGTGCTGAGCCGACCTGCGACGAGGTGGTTGAGCAGGGTCTCGGCCACGCCCTCTGGCTCCTCCCCCTGCCCCACCCCCTCATCCAACTTCTTGACGACGAAGATGTCGTCATTGTCCGTGTCCTCGTAATCCCCCATCTCGTCATAGGGGACGGGGTACATTTCCCCCGCGTCCGTGTTCGTGTTGGGACGCCCACCCCGTCGGACGTTCCTCCCTCCCGCCTCGTTCTTCGGGTGGCGAAGGATGTTGCGAGGATTTCGACGGAGTGGCTGAACGGAGGAGGGGAATCGTTCCCGGAGGGCGGCGTCCCCCGGGAGGAAGAGGGTCAGGTTCTCTGCCCTTAATTTCGTCATGACGGAGGGGGCGGAGTGTCGGGCGAGGCGGATGAACTCCTCTCCCATCCGCTCCATCGTCGTCAGCACCGACTCGAACACGCCACGGGCGCACCGAGCCTTAACCGCGTCCAGGGCGTAGCCCGAGCAACACTCGTAGTCCGTCGTGGTCACGGTCCTCACTCCGCCCGGGCCGAACCGCTGGGTTTGGCAGGAGTAGCGCGTGTCCAGATGCTCGCAGGCGGAAAAGGTCAGGAAGGACACGTCGGGGTGGCCCTAAACAACCAAAATCAGGCATGACAATGAGCTCTTATCAAACGAATGAGGTGATCACAAAACCCTGCCTCAGAAATGGCGGCGGAAGAGTTGAGAACCAAGGTTTGACCCCCACTTCCACTTCCGGAGGGATGCCCTCCCTCCACCCTCTCCTCCCGCTTGATGCAGACATTTGACCCCTTCCACCACTCTGCGGGGGACTGGGGGAGGAGCAGCTGGGTCCACTGGGGTTGCCACCAGGTGGGATGACCACCCCCACCACCACCAACCACTGCAGAGGAGGAGGGATAAAACAAGGTCAATCCATACATTTGACCCTAAGGCCAAAGCCCGTACTTACGCGGGAGATGGGCAAACATTGTGGAGAAATCGGGGACGACTAGGTCATCATTCAAGGCATCCACTTCGTCATCCTCCTCAGGGACAGGGACCCTGCTGATCGGAGGGGGTTTCCTCCAAATATTTTGTCCATGCTCATCCGACATGGCCACCTGGTCTTGGCCTGGGAACAGCTCCTGCATTCGACAAATGTGGGTGGGGTTTAGAAACCTTGACTTTGATCGGATCTTACATCAAAGTCCACGTGCTGTGGGAGGAATGGGGGCCCTCCCTCCCCGGAATTCTCCCGAATGGGTCCCGTGACCACCCGGAAAGGTTGGGGTGGGTTCCTTTGCGGGGTGTAGACGGGGTTGGTCATGTAGCGTCGGGTAGGTGGACGCCTCTCCTCGGAGGACCCTTCCTCACTACTGCCTGAGGACCCTTCATCTCGAACCCAAGTGGCGCGGACGCCAAGGGCCAGGACGAGGACAAAGATCCACCGCATTTTGTTCTCTCTCTCTCTCTCAAGAATCAAGGGAAACTCTTGGGAAGATGCAGCCGAGTCAGCGGAATGTGTCAAAATTGTGGAGCTGCAGATCAAGGGGGTGCAGAATTGAGAGGGTGGTGCGCATTAATTAAGAGTTAATCGGGATGAGCTCATTTGGGCTCATCAGCCCAATCACACACTGCTCTGAGCTGGAAGATGCAAATGATGCCAAGCAGCATCAATCAAGTGCATGCCACAGTCAAAATATTTTGGCAAGTTATGCATCCTCCGTGGGATGTGATGGGATGGCTTTATTTTTGCATTTATTATTTTCTGCTGACCATGAGATAACCTTTTTGACTGGGCGAATCTGGATGAATGCAGAACCACAGCCAAGAGCTGCGAATCAATGACGCCTCGGAGGAAATATGCAAATGATGCAACTCCAGTCAATTTCATGGATTGGTCATCAAAATGCATGCATGAATCTGTATGACTCCCAACCAATGTTCCTTGGCTGGATGGGGGCGTGGGTGGGTGTAACTTATGAGTGGGGGTGGTGGTCTCTTCTTCATCCTGAGGATGCCGTGAAGAGACAAAGTCGGAGTCTGTGGTCGGAGGTGGGTGATTGAGTGCACGCGCAACAGGTGGAGTGGAGTGGGTCTGCCAGGCAGCCTGCTGAGATTTGATGATGGTGCCGGAGCAGTGTCAGCCTCTCAATTGATCTCCACCAGCACGGATTGCAGCCATATGGACCTCGGCCTTGCTCTTCTTTCTCCAGCTCCAGCTCACTCCTAACACACCCGGACCACCCACACCACACCACCACACCCCCCAACAACAGCAAGAAGCACTCTCCCTCTTTGTTGGCAAGACGACTCAATTAATTCAAAGAAAGAAAGAATCCACACAAAAACAAATCAATCAAAGTCAAGTCGTCCCCCCCGACTTGTCGTCCGTCACTCCCCCCCTAACACCACCACCATGGACTCCGGACTAGAGCCCCAACTTGCCATCCCCGTCGTTCTCGTCGTCCTGGGCGCCGTCCTTGTCTACATCTTTGGTTCGCCCTCCTCCTCCATTCATTCATTAATTAATAATTCATTAGACTGGTTTATCACAGATAATTTAATTTAATTAATTTGTCTGGCCCCAGGTTTTAAGCAGACGGAGGAGCCGAGCCTTGAGCACCTGGCCGTGCTCCAGTCCTCCTCCTCCTTCCACAAAACCCGGTCTGCGCCGAGCAACAATCCCAAGCAGCAGCACAAGACGTCCTCCTCCTCTTCAGGGGCTGGGGCTGGAGGGGCCAAGGCGAACGGACACCTCCCTTCCGCCAATGGGAGTGTCGTCAACAAGAAATCATCTCCCGTCGCCTCCACTTCCGGCGCCGCCGTCAACAAGGAAAACAAACCCCCGGCCTTCAAGATCAGGAAGGAAAATATGAAGGACCCTGCCAACAAGCCCGAGGACTTTGAATCAGGTAAGGAACGTGGATTGGGTTATTTTTAGGGATTTATTTAATACAACTCATGTTCTGTTCAGGCGACTGGATCCCGGCCGTGTCTCGGAAGGAGAAGGTCAAGAAGGTGACTCCAAAGGAGGCTCCTTCCAGCCCAGGGAAGAGGGGAAAGGTGGACGCCTTGCCGGTGGGATTATCGGCTGCCGCTGCGGCTGCTCCTGTCGTCAAAGCCCCCAAGATTGAGGACTTGTTGGCCGAGATGAATGTTTTGAAGGAGATTGAGAAGCAGAATCAGGGAGCCAAGAAGGCTGCCCCTCCTGCCCCTGCCCCTGCTGCCGTCGTCGTGGCGGAGAAGAAGCCAAAGAAGGGGGGTGGGGCGGCTCCAGCTCAAAAAGAGGAGAAAGTCGCTGTGGTGGAGGAGGAGGAAAAAGTGGTCACTGCACCACCACCCCCACAGGAGAAAGAAAAGAAGACGGCCGCCCCAAAGAGCAACGTTGCCTTTGATGAGATGGGTGGAGGTGGTGAGTGTCATTTGAATCCATCCAT
>JAQIWC010000049.1:0-15921 GCA_034694605.1 Folsomia penicula | reverse complement strand
GAACACTTGCATGACACATACTGCTGAATGAATGAAATCCACGAATTCCATGGCCATGATGACATTTATTGATTAAGTTTTATGAAAATGATTTATTCCTTTCAACGATACTGCAAATTAGTTGGCCATATTTAATCTGCAGAAATGTAATAAATATGAAAAAGAGTTATTTTTGGCTATAAATTGGCAAGACCGACTTTAGTTTTGTATCAACCTACATCACTGCAAAAAATAATTACAAAGTAAATTCTTAAATACATAAAATAGTTATTTTATTCAAAATGCATAAATTGATTTTTGCATTCTTGAACGCCTCCTTGTTATCAGGATTTGCTGAAGGTGTGGCTTTGAGGCAAACAAATTCTACCGAGTAGTAAGGACAATTTTAATGTTTTTTTCGAATTCAAATTAGGTTGCATGGATGGGTCTCTCACCGAAAATCCGGATGACCCTTCCTGTTCCAGCTACCTGCAATGCAATCACGGTCAAGCCCTTGTTCGTCCGTGTCCCTCTGGACTTCTCTTTAACATTAAGATAACGGGGTGTGACTGGCCCCACAACGTTGTTTGTGGTGGGGGTGGAAGCTCCACCTCAACAATGGCACCACCACCAACATCCAGCCCGTGGTCAACAACGTCCCCACCCAAGACTACTACTTCTGCCAGAACAACGTCCACAACCACACCCTCTTCACAAACAACTCCTGGGCCCAGTTCCGGAATAAGATTTGCTCCATACTTTGATGTAAACATGCAAGGCCCTAAACTTACCGAGATTTATGATAAGACGGGACAGAAAAATTTCATGTTGGCATTCGCCATTGGAAGCTCAGAAGGATGCGTTCCAAAGTGGGGTGGACAAATTGAATTAAATGATTCTTCCGTGATTGGTCCTATTCGTCAAATCCAAGCTAAAGGTGGTCAGTTCGTGGTGGCCACGGGCGGAGCGATGGGCCCTTATTTTGAACAATTATGCTCCACCGTGGAGTCACTTGCTTCAGCCTATAAAAAAGCACTGGATGCAGTCGGAACGAATCATTTGGACATTGACATTGAATCCACGGTTAATGCAGATTTGGTTAATCAAGCGTTGGCAAAGGTGAGTGAGTAAAATGATGATGCATTTCGTGGATCAAGCCAATCCAACAAAATGTTTTCGCTTATCCAGGTGCAAAAAGAACGCCCTGCAACCACCATCAGCTATACTTTGATGGTGCAGGCTGAAGACTACGGTTTAACGCCACAACTTGGAGTGGACATTCTTAAAAACGCCAAAGCAAATGGAGTTCGTGTGGATTACGTCAACCCAATGACCATGGAATTTGGGGGGCCTTCCCCGGACTATGGTGACTCCGTTATCAACGCAGCAACGTCCGTGGTGTCTCAAATGAAAGGGATTTGGCCTGAGAAGGATGAGCCAGCTTTGTATAAAATGCTCGCCGTTACGCCCATGATTGGGAGAAACTTTAACGGGAAGATCTTTACTCAGGACCATGCCCGAAAGTTGGTGAATTGGGCAAAACAGAAGGGGGTGGGTAGGCTTCATTTTTGGAGTGTGGGTCGAGATCATGGGTCTTGTGCTGGGGGTGGAATTTCCCCTTCTTGCTCTAGCATTGCTCAGAACGAATACGAATTTACCAAAATTTTCCAGGGATTTTAATTAGTTTGGAAAAATAAAGACATGTTCACTGCACTGCAATTTTTAAGAGTAGAATTCATGAAAAGCTCGCGTCGTTTTGTGAAGTGAAATACACCAAGCTATCTTTATTTCTCGGACATCAAACTAATTAATTGGAAGAAACCAAGCGTATGCAAGCTTTCGACGTCATAATCTTTGTACCATTCTACGCAATTATAGACCATTGTGTTTAGGTTCATTCATGGTTTACTCGTTATATTTTGCTAAGGCACACTAGCATTAAGAATGCATGCATGCGAGCACACGCATAATGCGTTGCTTTATAATTTATTTTATCCATGGAGGCAGAGGGGGAGGTGATACCTGATCTTGCCTTTTCCTCCACCTTCTCCTTCATCCCTTTCCTCAAGACTTATGACGGCAAGGAAGCAGATGTTATGTCATGCCTTGCCTCCACTCACGACCACGACTTGATCGTGGGCAAGATATGGGAGAGTTAAGAATGTTGCAGCTCTTTTACTTTCTTCCTTCGTTCAGGTGAGTAATGCAATCCACCAGAACCACAAGACCAGTCAGGTAAGCAAAGTGAAGCAACCAAAGAAATCAAGAGGAAATCAAGTACATGCATAAGCAGATGCATGCAAGGAAAGGATCTTTGTAATGTTGGAGCCCATCTACTTTCATAAACTCACCTTCCTTCCATTCCACTTCAGTTCAGGCAAGCATCATCATGAGGAACAGGTCTGAACCAACCAGACCATTGCCATTTGGATTGTTGATGTTGATTTCATATCGGGATGAAAGATAGAAAACCCGAGAGGCACATACAAAATTGTTGGAGAAACAACAAAATGACGTAAAAATATTTAAAATAGAAATATTTATCAACAACCAATATAAAATTGGTGTTATGATAAATCTTCGTTATTAAATATTTTATGCTTAAAACCAACTCACGAAATTCATTAACTCTTCAAAAATAGCAAAAATCCCTCGGGCCTTCTTGATCTTCGTTGCATGCATGCAGGCATTCATTGTTGGATTGAATCTTTCTAAGAGAGTTCAGGCGAGTCCAGTTTTATTTAGTCAACAATCAAGTGTAAGGTTTCAACCAACCCAATGCCAATGCCATGCCAGGTAGTGGTCTGGTCACTGATGCATTGAACAGGAAAATACTTGTTGTACTTTTAGATTCAAGTTATAAAGACCGTTGTGTTGGGATGGCTTGGTTGGTTGGTGGATCGGTCCACAAGTATCACCTTTGCATGGACCCTTGAAGGCCTTAAGGCTACTGTTGAGGGTTGCTTCACAAGAAGAAAGTGAAGTGAAGAATAAAAGTGGTGCCTTGCCATGCCTTAAAAGTTTTGGAAGCATGCAAGGCCGATACCCTTCAAGTAGAAAAGTGTACCAGGCAAGCATGTGGTTCTCCTTGCTTTTACGGTAGTTGAATTTTGATGGACTTCTTTGCACCCCTATCTTATCCACACTACTGAACAGAAGTGATGGAGAAGTATGTTTATGTGAACAGTGGACCCTTTTCCTTTCCTCGTTTTTTTATCCAAAGTTTACTTAACTGAAAGAATTTATGGCCTAAACCAACCAAAAAACAGCAATGCCGACCGATCCAAGCAAATGAAGAAACCATTCCAGGGAGTTCATAATCTAAAAGCATCGCACTGCAAGGAAGGAAGGAAGGATTAAGAAATAATAAAGTTTAAAATAAATATGAAAGTGAATGTGAATGTGAATAAAAGTTGAGGAGGTGAGAAAAGGCTGGATTTCAATTTTCAGTTTTATTTGTTTGGATTTCAATTGCATAGCCAACATTCCGAGAAATTTAGCACCAAGTGAGTGAGTGCCTGGCTTGACTCTAAAATAAGATTTCTCACTGGAATGATTACACACACTGGACATTTACAATAAAGCAATTTTAGCTCGACAGTTCCAGTTTCTGTTCCAGCTTCCGAGGAGAGGTGTTTGCGTGCATGAAATGCACCCTTTTTGCTGACAAAGATCCTTTTTGCTCATGCCGTGGGATAAAATTTTGCACAAAAAGCAGAGGGACCCCTAATAAACTCTGAAATGGTAACCGATCTTCTTTATTTTCTGGAGTGAAAATATTTTTCGGTTTCTTTTAACTCAATGTATATTTATTTCATTAAAAACAGATAAACTCAACTTCCCAAGTAATTCCGCTCCTATAAAGAAAATCAATTCTGAATGGCTTACAACAGCCCAGGCCAAGGATCTGGGGGAACCCCAAGCCAATCCGTCATGATGGACGATAATTCTCAAAATGGAAATTTTGAGAATTTTCCATTTTCTGTCCGTTACACGGCTTCACCTTATCGAAAACCTCAGCAACCTCATCCCCAACAAACAGGGAAAGCTGTCCCCACCTCTGTTCACTCACCATACACGGTCATGAACCACGCCAATGGGCACGCACATTTCAACCCAAACCCAAACTTCCACAACCAGTTTCCTCAATCCCAAAATAACATAAATGCCAATTCACACTTTCTTCTTCAAAACCACCCCCACCCCCACCATCCGAATCTTCAGCAACATCAACAATTGCAACACCACCACCCTCACTTGAATCAAAAACATCACTTTGAGGATGGACTGCATCAGCATCATCATTTTCGACGCCATGACCCGACTTTATCCGCCGCACAAAATCATTTCCTGGATCTTAAAAAACACCAGGAGCACCAACAACATTTGATTCATTACCGACAACGCCAGTATGACCATCATCACTATGGCCTGCCTTTGAGCATCAACGTATCCTCCCTCCCACCCGAAGTAATATTGCAGGCTTCTCAAGCCACCTTGAATAAAACAATGGACATGGAATTGCAACAGCAAAGGTTTGAAAATTTTCAAAATTTTCAAAATTTGGAATCCATCCAACAAAATGCACAGTTACGGCAAGAGGCAAATGAAACTCAGAAAAATGGGCATCATCCACAACCTGGAAATAATCCTGAGAAGGGGGAGAAAATGATGAAAACTTCTCAAGGGGGTTCAAACGATAGGGAAAATCGTCATTTTCGAATGAGGTATCCACCCATAACTCCTAGAAACCGGGGACTCAAATTCAGTGGAAATTGTGCCAATAGTTTGGAACAGGTAAGGGTGGAATTCGTGGTGGTTTGTTGTAAATGATTTTTCATCATAGATCATGTTTTTTTGTAATTATGCATATCTTTTCAATGAATCATCCAAATCTTGGGAGTCAGTCGAGGTGACGCTAAAATATTAGTTCGAGGCTTGGGGCAAACTCCTCCTTTACAATTTTTTGTGTCAAAAAAAGTGGTAAAAGAATGATAGCAACAACACCAACACCGCACCACTAGTCTTGACCAGATAATCCGCAAATTGCTGATTCTTTTTCATCCTCCGTTACACAGTATACATACATAAAGCGGTATGGTCTAGGGATGCAAACATAAGTAAATTGTAATCTGCATGCAATGCAAGAACGCCAGTGTGAGCGAATAAAAAATTCGCTCACAACGCAACGAAAAGCGGAAAACATTACAATGCAAGCAAAACCAGTAATAAATTTCAAGATTATTTGCTGTCACCTCCGGCCAGATTTAAATGTCTGAGAGGTCATTTTATAATTGTCCGTATTTTTCTCAGATGATAAAATAATATGGCAAATTTAGTCTGTTTTAAGAAAAAGTCATATATGCATTCTTGTTTAAAATTCTGAAATAAATTGGGAAAAAATTGGTCAAGGTTAGACAGCTTAAATTAGAGAGTTAACATTGACTTTTAGACATACTTTATTTATAGGCCTTACAAATCAATATACGGGAAATCGATTTTTATGCGACATAACTAGGGTTGCAAATTGGCTTAAATTATAAACCAGGCTTGTCATCCCATGCAAAAATTGAAGGTTTTTTTTTGCGACAAGTTCAATTCGTAGTTAATCGACTTTGACTTCATGAAGACCTACGATTAACAGTAACATGAATTGAATGCTATGTACACAGGAAAGGATTGTAATTTATTAAGCTCAGTCGCGTGTCTGTAAACAGTAGCAGACTTAGTTGTTAGTTGTAGCAGTAGCAAATAGGAAATAATCCTGCAGTTTAAAATTACGTGGACATCATTATCAGTGCACATTTCAAGTTATTGAGCATCATGTAACCAGTTGTTTCATGGACACTGGCAATTTATTGAATCTGAATATTTTCAAGTTCTATTTTTCTGTTAAAAACAATAGCTTTACAGCTCTGTTTTGCAAACAATCCAAGTATTGGAAATCAATTCTATTATTTAATTCATAAATACGAATGCCAACTCCATCCCAATACTGCAGCAAAAGTGAGTACCGTACCAATTTCATTACTTTGAAGGGAATCAGTATGAATATCCAGAAGAAACGTACCAGCTTTCCTAAATGTTGTGGCGAAATGTAGGTACATAATAAATACAACGGTTGACATATTTAGCATATTCTCTAGAGTTGAAAACATGCCGGTCACGCTTCAGAAGCAAAGAACAAAAGTGTTTCATTTGGCTCCTCAAAGTGATATGATTGGCTCAACAATAGAAGGCGAAACCTTTTTCCCTTAAATTAATCCATATTACTACTCAACTTGATTCCGGTAATTAAGTGATTCTTACATTTACATACTCTGTCCGTTACTTATTTTCAGGTGGAAGGACTTGACGAAGGGTACATTGAGGAGTTGAAACTTCAGCCACAAGCTGTTCCTCCTCCTCCATTCCCCCACCAATCCCAACACAACGTTCTGCAGCCCCCTTCAGTTTCAACCCCTCAATTTGACCCCTACTCTTACGTATACGATGCCCAAACCCAGCTCATCAAAGAGGACCTGAGCGTTTGCTCGGCTTCCGTCAATTCTTACCTCAACAAGAAGGCCGCAACCCAACAACTCCGACAACACCTCCAAGCCTCTGGCTTCCACCCTCAACAAGCCTCGGAAGCATTCTTTCCATACGTTCAACACGTTCCTCCACATCAAAGAATCGCAGCCTCTGCTCGGTCTCATCATCATCATCATCTCGGTCACGCCGGCCAAAGAGGGGAAGATAGCTTGTTGGAAAATGAATACGAGGAAATTTGCGATGTGCAAAAATACATGAACATTCCATACATGGAATTTGGTAGTTCTAGTGGTGGTAGTGGCAGTGGAAGTGGTAGTTGCTGTGTTGGTCTGGATTATAATCCTACTAATAACTCTGAAAATATTACTTCACCATCTCAATTATCGTCACAATCATTGACCACCTCGGCTGCTGCTGCTGCTGCAGTTTCTTCTTCGTCGGCTGATAAGACGGGAGGAGAGGACGTTGATGATAACCCCGTCATCATCAATGGTGATGGTTTGCAGGTCAAGGAGAAGGAGAGTGAGATGACAACATCCCAAGGAATTGCATGCCATTCCAAGCAGAGCAGTGATTTATCCCTCAGTTCATCTCGACCCTTGGCCCCAAAACATTTCAAAAGTTTTTCCACATCCACGGATGACATCCTGGCAGAAGTGGTTCAAGTGCAGAAAAAGCATGACAGAGTGTTGGATCAATTAAATTTAGAAGTTGAAAATCTCTTGTTGAATAGTTCTTCTGCAGAATTTGCCCTCCTAGAGGATCCGGAAGGTGGGCTTGGACTTGGATTGAGTGGATTGGGGAGTAAGGATAACGAAGGGTCGGGAAGTTACTCCACACTTTTTGTGGCAAAGGACGCTCCACTCCCACCCGGCAACTTTTTTCATTCGAATGGGTCACTCCCGTTTAGGTCAGTAGATTAAATAATATTGCAGATTACATTTTGAATTTATCATTTTTTATTTGAAATTATGTTTTAAAATGTTTAATATCTATTTGGACAGATCCGGGTATTCAACTTCAAACATTCATCAGCAACACAACCCAAATTTCGGAACGGTTAACACTTTTGGAACATTTAGTCGAAAAAGTAAACAAGGTCGCGGTGAAAAAGTGACCGGTGGGGACAATAAGTTTGCCTGTAGTGAAAGCAAGGATTGTTGTGAGAAAGTAACTTTAGGCTCAAAGGGAAAAATGAGTGGACAATGCAAAGGAAAAATGAAGGACGCGTCGAGTTGTGTGGATGGTTCTGAGGAAATATTTGGTGGACCTACAAATGGAAAAGTTAAAGGAAAATATCAAAGGTCCATGTCCCTCATTCCCAACTGGAAGATACGGGATCATCTAATGAGACTTCCATTTTTGAGGAGTAATAGCAATCACGGTAAGAAATTAATAATTTTTGACTTTATGAGTGCACGTGATTTCCTCATGGAATGCAAAATTAGATTAGATTAGAAAAATGCTGACGGATGACAGACGAAATATATAAATCATATTGCATGCACTCGTCATGTAATTTTAATAGACAAGTTGTCCTCAAAATTATGATTTACATTTACTTGAAATTGCATTTCTTTCATTCACATCAAAATCTTTTTTTGTTTTAAGATTATTGTGACACTGTCAATTGATAATTTTCCTCTGCATCTTCATTAATTTGCATGGTGGAGTTCAATTGAGATCAAAGTACTGCATATGTAATTAGCCCACAAAAGAGACAAAATGATCAGTGTTCTAATGAGTAATGTACTGGACAATTTGTTAAAATGTGATTGTAATACATGCTCCAGTTTTCATCTCTTCAATTTGTGTTAATTTGAATTAATGAATACGACATTCTAAAAGCAGCTAAATTTTCCTCTTGTAGAGATGATTGAATTTCTTGGGCATCATGGCAAGATAAATATTTCATAGAAGGCTAATTTCTTAAATGTTAAAAGAGGAATCTTTTTCGAGACCAGATATTTTATTGCTTTGTTCAAAATCAACTGCTGCATTCCAGCCATACTGGATGTTGACATTTGACACTCCTCCAAAAACAAATGAAATACGGAGCGTGTTGTGTATTCATGTCATCTTTCTTTAACAATTTCCAGCCGTTCTCTAAAGTCACGACGACATAGACCAACCACCAGGAAGTCGTACACGAATTTTATTATTTCAGTTTCAAAAAGTATCCAATTTCTTAAAGTAACTAAACAAGTCTGTCTATTGTTTTCCACTTGCAGAGTTCAGTTCAGTTCCTTTAAAAAAAGAAGTCAATATTATTTGTCTTCGGAACACGTGCCCGAAAATTTTTTATGCAAATGCAGAATTTTTAGTTTTTCCAATTTATTTATTGTTTATTTAAATTCAATCACGACTTTTTTAGTTTAAATACATTTATTACAATCCAACTATCCAATTTTGTTTCTCCAGGACTTTATCATATTTATGTCTTTCCTTTTTTGCTTCTAAAACTCTAAATCATTAATCATTGCTGCTTTTATGCTAATGGTATGCACAGCTAAACTAATGATTCCATGCATCTTACGGCGTTCAAGTGATAAATGGTTTTTCTATCAGTTGTCGATGCCATACATCAAATTTCCTGATTGTTGAATATAACCGTTTATGATGCCACATCCTGGAAACAGGCTAAGCAAACCAAGTTATAAAATATTTCTAAATTCTGGAGGAAATGTCAATCTTACTTGTTTACTTGCTTGTAAATATGTAGTTGTTTTGGGTGTCATGCTCCTATGGGGTAGCAATACATAATGTGCCTTTATTTGATTAGTTTAATATTTGACTAAAGGTCAATGAGAAGGATATAAATCGTGGGAAGGCTAAAGTTGAAGGTTAAGGGCACCCTTCAGTTTAAATTTGGATTTTGTTGTTGTTGGCAGACAGAGCATGGATATGATTTGTTTGACCCTGCTCTGATCTGGGTGGATGGAATTTGTCGCCCTTGACTCGGGCTTGTCACGTTTCTAGAGATTGGATTTGTTTCGTATTTTATGGCAAGGACAACTGTTCCGCATGTGTTTTTCATATTTTGAAATGGAATTCAAGCAATGGGGAAACACACATACCGAATTTCTTGGCACAACTAAAATTGCTTTCGATTTCTGTGTGTAAAACGGATTACAGACGACGGATTTGGAACTGTACCAAACGAATCGTAAAGATTTTATTATTTGTTGACAACAGAGCGGATACAAGACAAGAACATACCGGAAGGGTGGGTTATTCGTACAGTAGCTTAGCATGATACTCGAGTTCGGTGACATTGCATTGCCTAGATTTTTAGACCTGTCTCCGTGTTTATGTTGACTTGTTTGGCGTGGCATGCCTAATTAGCGTATTCATCTCTTTTTATCTGATGTACATACAATGCGTAAAATGGGATTGCAATGCAATGCCACCCGACAGAAATTTAATTCCGCTTCAAAAAAGATGCATTCGAGTCAATTATCTTTTGCACGCAGTACTCCAAAGGTGTCATCATGCAACATAATGGGAGATGATGAAAAAAGATAAAGTGGAATCTGATGGCGTCTTGTGAAGATGAATAATAGGGATGGGATATATCTCTACGTGTTGGTTGGTGGGTGGATTTTATTTTTTCCATCTTCACCCTGCCTATCTCCCACCGTTTATTTTTTGTCCTCTTCAAGAGCAGCAATAACGATAAAGATTATGTAATGTGTGTATGAATGAATGAAGGGGTTTGTGTGATCCAGTGACTTTCCGAATCCATGCATGCAGTGGAAGTTGAACAGCCAGAAACCCTATCGTTCTGTATGTCCACCTCTTGAGAAAAAAGTGTTTGCTCTCGCACAACAACTTCGTGACTATCCAAATCTTTGTCTCTGATTCCAGAGATTTTCAACTTCATCTGTCTTATCCAACCTCTCTGTCGTTATTCTGAGTCTCCAGTTGTAGAGTCTTAGCTCAAATTTATGTATTTCAGAGGTTCAGTTGGTCGGTATGGATGCGTTCATACATAAGTTTTTGGGGGCGGACAAAGAAATTACATAAATCTTGTTCGAAATCTCAATGCAGCAGATGCATAAAGAAATGGAGAGGAGGCGACACAACAAGACGTGAGCAAACAGTGAATCCATGGGCTTGCTTTGCTCTGACTCTTGAATTCATGAAGGGATCGAGATTTTATCCTGAGATTTTGGATGGTTGAACAAGAAGGATGGCAAATGAATTCACTGGAGTGGGATCAGAGAGTCAATGAGAGTAAATTGTCTCGGTCTTTTGTCTGCTTATGGTCTGTGAAAAAATTAGAAAAATAGTCATAGATATTTTTAAAAGAGAAGCGATGTGCATTTTCTGGTTGTTGTGATTGTATCATGCATGGACTATTTTTCTGTGTGATAAATGAAGCAATACTGATTTACATAAAGATTTCTGAACTTTTCCGATAAGTTAAATTCGAGCCGCATTGAAACACTTCCTGAGTAGTGATACTATGCATCACTGTAAAAAATCTTGTTATCTTTGGAAGTGTACTGCACAAGTCAATTTAGGCGAGGGTTACTTTAACGTTTGAATTACTCAAGTTAATAAATTCAATTCCTTTAGATTGGATATTGATGACCTTCATTCCTAACCTTCTACGATAAAATATTTTTTTAAACATTTAATTTATATTGTGAGTGGAGTGAAATTGAGTGAATTACTGCAGCCAGTCCTCTGGAACTTATGTATTTATTGTTAACATCCTTATTCATGCTACTTCGTCGACTTAAATGATGTTGATCCAACATAGCAAATTGCTCATTCATTACGTTGAAGGTCTATTTCCTCTCAATATCCTTTCTGGACACATGGCGTTCATCCGTCCTTCCTTCCTTCCATCTTTTGTTCTGTGCCTGGAGAAGCAATGTGGAGATGAATCATCTGCCGAGGCTGGTTTTGAGAACAAACTTTTTTTTGATGGGACACTTCACTTCCTAATGTAGCATAACAAATTCAATTTATCCAGATATCCGCTCCCCGCCTTGTGACTGTCCTCCCTTTATGGAGTGTCCTTTGTCTTGCCAAATAATCAACTCTAATTTGTACGTTCTCATAAAGTTAATAAATAAGGCACCGACAACAATAGCAATAAAAATATGTATGTACTTGTCTGGAGTCATTTTCCTTTCGTTTATTTGTACATGTGGCATTGAGGGGAAGCGTTATGCGATCCTCGCATAAGATCACAGTAAATATATTTAAAAATGTAATGACTGATTTCTTTGTCATAAACTCGCTGAATTCTTTTTCAGTTCCAGAAACAAAGCCGGTACTCCAACCAACCAAGCTAAACTTGGTTCAGAAAAAGACATGCTTTCCAGTTTGGTTGGTTCATTGTTTTCACTCAAACCTTAAACATCTCTAGGGCTTTCGTTGCTTATTATTATACCCCTTCCTTCTCCTCCTCCCTCTCCCTCTCTCTTCATCCATGCATCCCTTATATTTACTCCCACTCACTCGGCAACTGCTGCGGTTTTGTTCTTTCTTTCGGTAAGCAAGCGAGCAAGCAGCGTGGAAGGATATACGTACCTACCTACCTCCCAGTTATTTCATACATTACATCACATTACATCGTGTAAGTATTACCTCACATTCGGTTGGGGTTCAGTTTACTGCCTCGTTTTATTACATTCACTACACACAACTTCTAAATTGAAGTTGTGACAGTGCACCCCTACTGTCAGCATCTCGCTGCCTGCACATGGCATGCACGCCATACCACCTACCCTTAAGACTTAAGATGGAAGAATGAATAAATGTATAAAGAGAGCACAAAAAAACTACTTTTGTGTACATGTCACTGTACTCGTGGTATCGAGTGCAGCGTTTAGTTTTAGTTCGCTTTTGGTCTTTCTTTTCCCTTTCATCCTCATCATCATCCTGCAGTCTCAACTCAATCTCACACTTCAACCAAGACCAAGACCACGGCTACTGATACTGCCTCTGCATGCACGTCTTATTAAATCCTCACTTTTGCTAACCATCCAACTACGAAAAAACTGGTTTCCTCTGTTTGTTTCTGTTTATTCGTGTGATTTCCCAAAATTTCTTAAACATTAAACCGGAAACAACGGAACCACAAAGCAAATATTTCTTATTTTGCATTCCGCCAACCTACCGGAATTCCATTACCGTCTAATTCTTGCCATCAAGATCACACAACACAGCTAACCAGCCAAACAAGTAGAGTAGTGTTGAAGAAGAAAGGAAAGCCAGAAGTTGGAACCCAACCGTTAAACTCGACTTAATTTATTTTTTGTCTAAATTCATCTCTACAGACAGAAGAACAGAACCGGAATTTTTTGTGCAAATTCTCATCTCATTCACTTCCCCTTTGCATTTTTCTTCTCTTGACTCTCAACCAAGAACAGCATCGCTCACTTTCGTAGGAAAAGATTCCAAGTTGGTGTGGAGTGGAAAAATCTCTCATTCGTCTCGTTGACTGGTTTTGTTTCGTTTTGGTTTAGTGTTTTCGAGTGCATTACAGAAACTGACACGGTAGGAACGCCACGCTCTGCAAAAAGCGGAAACCTTGCCAAATTCTTGTTAACAAATCCTGTCAACGAACGTTTTACAACTTTTACTAGACTTTATCCTCAGTTAAGTCAATTTAGTGCGGAAGGTGTTTTGACTGGTGTGAGGATTAGCATTTCTGTGTTACTGAAGTCACATCAAAGACAAATTGCATGGGAATTTAAAAAGTGTGAGACAGACTAACAATAAGACTTGGCTTATTGGGTGAACCACAACTAAAACTGTCCTGGATAAATCGACATCAAAATATTTAACTTGGATTTAGTTGGCGTCTTTCCCAGTTAAAGCGTCGGATCTTCTACGCATATTTTTAGTCCAGACTCAATCCATCAACTTGGGTGGGGGTCAGTGTACGTTTTACTAACTAACGAAACGAAACAACCAATTCGTCTTCATCTTGTGGAGTTAAATCCTAGTAAAATTGGCATGTTTATTTACATTTATTTATTTCATGACTTCCCTGTAACAAAAAGCACAGACTGTTTTACTCTACACCCACCACATGCCGAGAAGTAGAGAGAAGAATACACGGAGTGTCAGTTGTCTGGTTAAGTTTTATGTTTGACCATGTTGAACTTTAATTGCAATTGTGATTGTGCGAAGCGTCAAGCTCTGCCTGACTTGTTTAATAGCACAGAGTGACATTTTTTGGAGTAGATTTATTGAATGCATGAGTTTGTTGAACCAGGCAAGCAAGACCCGCATTGCTTTCTACGCAGTCAATTGATTGTATTGGTCGGACGGAAAGAGTTAATTGGAATAGTTTGGTCCGGGAATTGTCACAAAATTTCCATTGAGGATTGCATTTGTTTTGCAATGCAATCCATTCATTGTCACGTGAGTTGATTGGTCAAACATTGTAACGGTCCCGTATCCGCCATCTACCTAAGCTAGTATATATCAGAGAAGCCGCATGGCTTTCTCTCCTGTTCTCTTGTTCATTGTATTCACCAACCAGCTTCAGTAGTAAACCAGTAGACCTACAGACCGGTCGAGTCTCTCATTTGGTCCTCATTTCTGGCATCTCATCTCATCCTGCCATCATCCTCATCATCCGTACCCACGGTCACGGGCATCCCATCACACCCTCAAGGGTCAGGTATTGTATAGAGAGAGAGAGGGGGTGAGGTTTTGGCCAGGGTTAGGCCACCCCCCTTTCAACATTGAAGCTGCCTATTTTAACGAGTCATTGTTTTTGTGTCTTGAAGTATTTCGTGCAACTGTGTCACAATATTTTTTATGATTTTATTTTACTGTGGGATGGGAAATCAAAATCCTGAGTATGCAGTAACTACTTAAACAAATATCAACCTCTGAACTGAACCTCTTTACCAACTTGTGTAGATACTCACGCGTAAAATAAAAATGGTTGGAAATTTCATGCGTATTCGTGTGAATGAAAGTGTGAGCAACGCGACCAGGCTGATGTAATTTAATTGATTAATCATTAAAGTTAAGGTGAATTAAAGTGAGAGTGAATTACGGGATACTGCAGTGAGTGAACACTCTTTGGCAGAGTGATGCAGGCCGGAGGGATGAATTTCCTTGAAGAGCAAATCATTTTGACGCATTGTAAGTCATTCAACTTAAAATTGATCAATTATAAATTAAAAATTGTGAAGAAGGAGATCAGACAGATCAAACAGCGAGTTTGCACACCTGCATGCACCTTCAAACCCACCTCTGCACTTGTTTTACCCCCCTAAATGATCACGGCATTAGATGGAATCTTAAAAGAGAGGTGATGATGAGATGGTGATGAGGATGAGGACCAAAAAAATGGAAGGTGCTGGGATTAAAAAACAATGGAAATGCAAAAGCCTTGTTGTGCGGATGGAGAGAGCACTTGCGGTTTCAGTTTGAGACAGAGTTTGGTTTATGTATTTGCTCTTAAATAAATATTTTACAGTTAGATTGAATTAGAATTGGACATGATTTACGGGACCAGTGACCGGGTCTGCTTTATTTGCATGAGTGGTCCGCTCATGCAAACTGAATTCTTCAAGACTTCCACTCGAGTTGAGATTGGAATTCAGGTTTTACCCGATCCATCCATTGATTGGAAATGTGAGTAAACGGGAGTATTTAGTGCAAGTAAAATTCTTGTTTTGGAGGGTCAGTCAATATTAGTGGAGGAGTTTTTAACTCTGGCTGATTTAATATCGATAATAAAATCGTGGTCAACTATTTTCAATCAAATTTCATAACAGTAGCTGCCTTCGGCTTTTCTTTCTTACGTACATAGGACAAAAGGAAAGCCAAGAAGCAGAACAATTAAATAAGTAGAAATGCCGAAAGAAGGTTATCTAGATGCAGGATTCCAATTGATATTTCATAAGATTGAATTTGTGATCTAGTTCATTCGCGTGCCTGCCTATGCATTTAAACTTCAAAACTCGAAACATTTCCTGCAACTCATTCACTCCATGCATGCATATTCATGCCGGTGAATGAAACGAACAAAGAACAAAACTCACCAGGAGCTTGCTTTGGTTTGAAGTCAAGATTTGTGATACCATCAAAAAATCTTTCATTGAATGTTTATTCCTTCATCAGAGATGAGATTGTAGGTACGAAGGACAGTGGTGGTAATTTTCCTTTAAATAGGTGCGCTTCTAGGCTGTTATTTTTATTTCAGTGATTTTATGTAAACCAGGGTCAGGATTAACTTGGACTGGCTAATTTATTTTCCTATTCTAACCCCACTGTATAAATTTTGCTCAAACTTTGCAACGTTGTTGCCAGATGTCCTATCATTTAACTTTTATCACCCAATATCTTCCTGACCCCATGCTGAGCGATAGACGCGACCTTCTTCCGAAAGTTACAAATTAGCACTTTCCCCGACTCTTCTGC
>JAQIWC010000048.1:0-16147 GCA_034694605.1 Folsomia penicula | reverse complement strand
AACAAAATGGAAAGAAAACCCAAAATTTAATGAAATTGTCCACTTATGAATTATAGCTACATATGTATTTAGTGTGTAGTATTTAGCCATCGTTTCCAATAAAATACTTATTGATTGACATGGCATATTCAGTGGCAGTTTTCATAATTTCATATAAATAAATATGTATATCGATCTCTCATTGATTCCTCATTATTTCGGGATATTCCTTCTTTCATACGGCCAAACTATGAATTTGTACCCTGATTAAGTTATTAAGTGACCATGCATTTACGTCATTTTCTAAACCTTGACTGATTTGCATACATTTTTGTTTTTATGTGAAAATTGCTACAACCTTTGTTTGTTTGTTTGATCATGAATACAAGTACTCGGAACAAAGAGCCCCTTCGTTGGATGTTGGTGAATTGGAAAATTCAAAAGTTCCTTGGCCCGTTTTCGGGGAGTCGCGTGGTGAGAAATATTGATTTCG
The DNA here is from genome assembly GCA_034694605.1 of Folsomia penicula. Lineage (NCBI taxonomy): Eukaryota > Metazoa > Arthropoda > Collembola > Entomobryomorpha > Isotomidae > Folsomia > Folsomia penicula. The sequence continues at coordinate 15,675 of JAQIWC010000048.1, read as the reverse complement.
GTGGTGGTGGTGGTGACTCCAATCTGCCACCCCAAAACTTTCCCCGTTTCCATCGGTATCCCTCCCAGCGTGGATTACACCATGCGCCTCCAACACCACGCCACGCCACGCCAAGCGACGGACCGTGTCTTAGCTATGCACCCTACAAAGGGAGCATACCAACGACGACAAGGAAGAGCAAAATTGACTCGAAGAATTACATATTTCACATTCATTTACATAAATATTTTGTGGTTTAATTATTTGAAATTTTTACACGTGTGTCTATATTTTGTGTATTGATTTTTAAGATGTAAGCATCTTATTACATATTTATTACAAATTAAAACCACTTGGCATTCACTATTCAATATATGCCAATCTCATTAGGAATTATCGTTGTAAAACAAATAAAACTTTATAATGTCAACAAAATTGAAAAGTTGAGACAATTTCATGTCACCCCTTTGATCTGAAATGCGATTCATGAAAATGGACATTTTAGAGACAAAGAAATAGTTTTGTCATGAAAGGGAAAATGAGACCAGGATTTTAAAGGGACATTTGGCTGAGACTTGGCTTTAAAGTTTCTCAGGATGTATGTATGTGCTACTGGATAGAATTTTGTTGTCTTGAATGGTAATCTTTGAAGATGAACCAAAAACCATGTATGAAAAAAAGTTTTTTTGTTTCCGAGCATGGAAATAGACGTAGATCGACGATGGATGGATGGCATAAAATAAAATAATTCTGGAGAATGAGATTTTGGAAAAACGGATTTTATTGTGGGATCATGGATTCGATTTCAGTCAGCCAAGAGAGGAAGGAAGAAGAAAGTTGCTTTCATTTTATTGTGACTAATAATTCTTTGCATCATCACACATCAATGGTATCAGGATGAAGGAAGAACCTGTACCTCCATCTCATCCCATCGTCAGCGAGTCTGTGCCATTGTGAAATTGATTTACAAAATGGAGCAGAATTATCAAAATTTAAAAGAAATATTTTGGAGGATTAGGGTAGTTTAAGGGTCTGTCGAATGAAGGGAGGGTGGGTGGTTGGTTGGAGTTGGTTATCATCAGAAAAAGGTCTCTCTCTTTCGCATGTGTCTCTCCTCTTTCCTGCCCTTTGGTGTTTTGGAGGGGACCCTTTTGGACAGACTGGCAGAGCATCCAACCACCCAACTCCCGAGTGCCGACCCTTTCACAGAGGAAAAAGGAAGGCTGGTGAAGAATTTGGATGGAAGGGATTACCAAGCTAGCTAAGGGATGATGATGGAATGGGATGGTGGTGGTGGATGTGGATGTTGACGTCGATGTGCAGCTGAAGGGAGGGAGAGAGGAAATACGGCATCCTTCTCAGAACTCGTCCAGCAACTTGGTTGTGAGCGAGTGAGTGAATAGGATTTTTGGTTGAATTTAATGGTGAAGGGTACGAATGAACATCCTTGAGTTGGAACTTGGTTGGTTGGATTTTTCATTCCACCCTCAGGGAAGTCCATCCATGGAGGAACGGAACTATACAAATCCACGACGGGAGACTTGAGACATGTTCAAGAAATGAAACACAAACAGCATTTCAGGATTTGAACCTCTTTTGATTTGAGACGATTCATTCGAGGTCATCCTTTCCTCTGGGATTTGAATCCAGTTTCTTCTTTCCTGTTGACCGTTGGTGTTGGTGTGTCGGTGGCGGGGACTGGTCCAAATATTCCCTCTCAAAATATTCCCATTAATTTGTGAATTAAAATTGTACCATGCTGTACATTATAATCGATGGTTTAATTCAACTTGGTTCAACGAGGTAGAATTTGGAGAATGATTCATGAAAATGAGATGACTTTCTGAAACCATCTTTTAAGCCAATTTCATATAAATCAATAATCTTTCAATTTAACTTTCTCAACTTAAAATCCGTCCCAGCATTACCTACGAAGCATGTTTCAAAGCCAAGAAGCCAACCCTTTCACAAAACAAACAAAAGAATTCGGGGGGATTTTGTATTTTTTGTTTCTTTTCCCCCTCCCCCTCCCACCCCTTTGGAATGTTTTACTTTCTCTCCTTCCACGGAGGAGGAGGAGGAGGAGGAGGCAGGTTTGTTACTTAAGGGTCGTAAAATGTAATGCATGGAGCGAGCGTTGTGAGTGAACTCATCTCATCTCCTCCTCATCTCATTAGAGGAAAGTGGGACCTCGGCGTTTCTTTTTATGTTTGGCGATTCACCTCGGTCGCATGCGTGGACGTGGTGCTTTGCTGTGGCTTGGTGGTGGTGGTGGCTTGGCTTGGTTTGCTCTTCTTTCTTTCTCCTCTTTCCTTCCTCCTCAGTTTTCGGGGTGAAAGTTGGTTGGTTGGGGAGAAATCTCCAAAAACTCGGATCAGAGTCCATTGACGTCTCCCACAGCCAGCAACGCCACGCCATGCCATGCGACCAAGTATGGGATCGAAACTACGAAGCAAAATGAGACTCACTCACTCTTTCTTTCTTTCTCTGGAAATGTTTGTGGGAAATGGAACGAAGGAAGCTCTCAACTTGTATTTTCTCCACCAGTCCAGTCCCTACCCTGCTCTGCCTTTCTCTCTTTTTCTCTCATCCATTTATCCGATCTCATCTCATCCCCTCTTCCACCAGAATGTTGGAGAAGGAACCATTCCAGAAAATGAGAGAAAATTTTGACTCTACTCTACATTCTGAGAAAGAGCATTTAGTTAGTTTTGGGCATGTATTTATCGTGTCATTTCTGCCTGGCTTGAATATTCCTCGTATAAATACATATTTAGATGACAAGGTATGATGCATGTGCTTCTGGAAATGTCCATGGATGTGCCACAGCATCAACTCTCCTTTCCCCCCAAACTTCGATCTGAATCTCGCACACATACATTTCCACCCAAAATTTTCAAAGCTTCTTTGAACCATCTTTTTCTTCTTCTTCTTCTGGTTGCGAACTGGAAATGAGATGAAATGAAACTACTCCTTCCTTCGCAACAAAAACTGAGTCCGTCTCCTTCGTCTCGACTTGTTCTTATTCCTCCTTCTCCTCCTCCTCCTCCTCCTCTTGGAAACTAAGAAAAGATTCATCCATCCAACATCCAACATCCAACTCTTTCCATCCATTCTCCCCGAAAACGAGAGCATTGCAGAACACTCAGAGTTTCTTAGACTCGGAGTCTGATAATGTGACGGGAAGAGAAAGGCAAAAACTCTCCGACTTCCATCGCTCCACATCCAGCCTCCAACTTATTATCTGGCCTACCCTTCCGTTGTGCTCTGTTGTATTCCAATCACCAGGCAGAGGCAGAGAAGTGCTTCTTTCTCAAGTCGGGAGTTGAACAGATCGGAAGAGTGGCAGGCAGGGCACGAAGTCCTCTACTTTTCTCAATCTCCTCCACCCAATGTTTCCTTCCTCCTCCTCGGGATGGACAAAGGAAGAGAGAGTTTATAAAATAAGATAGGATCCTCAAAACCCACCCACTCGACCCACATGAACTGACATTCTGGAGAAATTTTATGATTAGTCAACCATGCTCTGTCATCAGACATGGTTACAAGTGTGTGTATGCAAAAAAAAACATACAAACATATTTGTATTTGCGGTAGTTTGTACTCAATATTTAACATATGCATTTTCAAAATACAATTTTAAAATGAAAATATTGACAAAATATTGTTTCCTTTTTGGAGTTTCATGTACATAGCTCATATTTGTGTGAATGTTCCAAAAAGTCTCTTTGGGTGATCCTACGTACATACATTTGTGAGTTGGTTGGTTTGGTTGGAAGGAAACTACGAGTTCTAGTTGAACTAAGGATAAAAGCTACAGAACAGAGGACAGAACTTGGCGTAGGCAGTAGGCAGCAGGCATGCAAAAGCACGGCATATTCATTCTTCGTCGTTTCCTTTGGTAAAGTTTAGAGTTTGGTTGAATGTTGAAGGCTGAATAAGAGTTGGATTGGAGTTGGTTGGGTTGGAGTTGGTTGGGTTGGGAGAGAGAGAATGTGTATGAGATTCAACATTCAATGGAAAGAAACTCAAAGCTGGCTCCTATTTCATTCTGTTTCAGTATGAACGAACGAACGACTGTGTGTATATGCAATCCTTACTCTAGATTCCAACAACCAACCCAACCAACTCCACCAAGTCGAATAATAATGCAACCTATCCAATGTGAACTAACATCTAGCAAACCAACCCAACCAACCCAACGAATCCAATGCAACGCAACGCTAAAACTTCATTTCTATGTAACTTACAATCCCAGGCTTCTATTCCATGCCCTCCTTTCAGGATATTATTATTATGTACCTAAAATAGTGTGGTGCCTAAAACTTGATCCAACATCCAACACATGCATTTCCCACGAAACAATTTTAACCATGGGCAGCAAAAAAAATATAATTTTGGGAAATTTTTCTTAGCCCGTCCTCGAATGATCATTACTGGTGACCATGTCCCGGACCAGAGGACTCTTGCAATGTGGTTTCATAAAGAAGGGTTTTCTTTCTTAAAGACTGAGTTAGATTACCCCACCCCACCGAGAAACAAAGCCAGCCACCGGACGACGAAGAAAGAAAGAAGGCATCATCATGAGTGAGGAAAACGGGTAAAATGCCATAGTACGCCACGCCATCCCCATCGTCTCACTCGCTCAGGATTTCATGTCGTGCAAAAGTTCACCTCTAGATTCTCTTTTGCTTTTCGTCTCGAAATATTTGAGACTTTGTGAGAGAATTGAGTTGAGAACTGCGCACACCAGAGGAGAAGAGAACTAAGTGCAAAAGTGGTTTTGGTGCATATCATGGTATCGACGCCAGAGAGGCAGTCAGCCAGTCCTACGTACGTACGTACATAGGAGTAGGACTGCTTGATGCCGTGATCATGAAGGCAGAGCGTTGCGTTGAGTTTGTTGGTTGAAGGCAGGAGTTGGTTGGTTCATGGTTGTGTAAAAGCAAAGTTTTTATTCCTCTCTCTCTCTCTGGTCTGGTGTTGGGCCAGTACTGTGCGGCTACTCTCTCTCCAACCTCTTCCTACTCCAACCATCCATCCATCCCTTCACTCTTGTAATCCTTATGGCCAACCAACCAAGCACGGTATTCTCTCTACAACACCAACCAAATCATATAATGCTTCCAAGCTTGGGTGATGCATACATGAGACGGAATACCAACCAACCCACGAACCAACCATTCACTCACTCGCTCACTTCCATTCTGCTTTGCTTTACTTCTCTCAAAAACTCTGAACTTAGGAGAAAGAGACCAACCAACAAGAGAGAGAAATATTTGTTGATGGTGGTGGAGAGGAACGTTTAGATGGGGTGTACATAGCTTTAATGGAGTAAACTACTCAAAAACTAGGGGTAGAGTTGAAATTTTTGGAAATTGTAGCCAGAAAAATGTAGGATGATAAGATTTTTTCAAGTTTTCAGGACAAACCAAACATGTGAATGATCTTTCTGGTCGAAATGATGGCTTCAAATGGAAACCAACAACTCTTCGTAGGATAGGAAGGATAAAAGTGGTATAGCCGAGCCAAGCAAGAGAGCAAATACATTCTCTGCTTTCAACTCGGCTCTTCAATACCAAACTCAACCAACCCAACCAACCAACTTACTTTACTGCTTCATGTTCTAATGCAATGCAATGTTGTAGGGTTACAGCCAACTCCAACTCCAACTTGGCTGTAACCCATGTCCACACACGTATATGCCGAGAACTTCTCTCACTTTGCCTCAATTGAACACAGTCAGTCAACCTGGCCGAACGGGGACTGAGTTGTCATGTTTGTCTCATACCGACTCCAATCCAATTCAAATTTCAAATCCTGCTACCCGCGAAAATTTAGGCGACCTTAAAACCCCACCCACTTGTGTCTCAGGTCACCACCCACTCGTGCCAAATCCAAATTGAAATTCAAAAATACAAAACACTTACAAAAAATTGAATAAAAACTTTGTCACGTGCGTCAACACAAATTTTACATCCTCCTGGTTTGGTGTGGTGCTAAATATTCAAACACTGGAAATAAGGCCTAAACATTAATTATTTGAGAGGTGGAATAATTTATAAATAAGAGATAAATACACATTGAGGGACGAACTACCTGTAATTCGTCACCACCACCAACGCCATGGGCTAGTCCTGCATTCAGTTGGGGAAAGATGTCAAGTGAAAAGACCAAGGAGCAAAGGGTAAGGAAGGAAATTTTATACATTTTCTCACTTTCCATTTCATAAAATTGTTCCAAAATCATTTCATAAGACGACACCATGCACGGAGAATTTGCATAGCTCAGCTAAAAATCATGTGTATGCAAGCCACAAAAGCTTCTTCCTTGTTCATCATGCTTGTTTACAAACACAAGCTTTGCCCATTACCGTTGGAATATAAAAAGGCAACAAAGCAAAGGAGTACGTACATAAGTGTTGATTCATATGTACATACATTGTATGTATCCATCCATATTCCTACATCCATCCATATGTGCATTGGAATTGTAAAGTGAATGAGATGCACTTGGCAAAAAGTCATGGAGCTGTTCAGTTATGTATGTTATTTAGTTAACTTTTATGCATACAGTATGGAGTATGTTGCATAAACGTTTTTTTGCGAATGCATGGAAAAAACGGAGACAGAGATGTGGAGTTGTTTACTGTTCAAGATTAGGTAGTAGTATTGGAATAGGGATATCGATGGTGAGTGAGCATTGCTAAAGTAGGATGTCTAAAATTCATGGGTGCAAAAAAAAATACATGTGTTCAGACAAACGCGCATTTACATGGAAGATTGGTTTAATGTGGTTCGATTCGAATTTTAGGAAAATGTCATGAACCTCGAATTTTAATTTAATTTTTTCCCAAAAAGTAATTAATTGATTTGTATATGCATACACACTTTATAAAATTTTGCAAACCAAACCTCCACCTACAACCAATTAGCACATTCCATCCATTCACCTGATGAATATAAATAAATCAGTGCAAGTTCCTACTTTCAAAGATTCGCAAAAAATCCCCCCTCCTACTCAAGGCTGGCTGCCTGCCTGGAAATAAATATCTCGTTAGTCATGTTTATTATGTCTAGGAAATGCAGTCTGGTCTGGTCTGGTTGCATACAAAAGTCGGCATAATGTAAAAAAAAAAGATGCGTAAACCGCATTATGTGTTTGTTATTATTGTGGGGAGTTAGCGCGTGGGGTAGGGTATTCAAAAGTGCAGTAAATACTTCTTTAATGTCTTTCAAGTTTGAGTGGGGAGAAGAATGAGATGAATCTTGAATCCAATCCAATTAATCTGCAATCAAGAATCAACATCAACAAAACAATCTGTTTACTATATCTACTCACTCCTCCATTCATTTACTTGATGGAGAGAGGAACAAGAAGCGTAGTTGGTTGTTGGTTGGGGAAGAGTACCTGGCTTTATTGCCTCCCTGCTTGGCGAGCTATGCCACTACCACCGACTGCATACTACCCTTTTGCAAAACTACAACCTTTGTTTTTTTTGCATACACTCATTATTTTATCACATTCTATTGTATTGTAGTGGGTTAGTTACTATTTTATTATTCATTTCATGTTTGGTTCACTAATGTGCGTTCGCGTTGGTGGTGCTGGTGCGTTCCATTGAATAATATCGTATTTAGGAGGATTAATGTGTTTATATGCACGAGGTAATTGCTCCTTTCGCATTTTTATGCGTGTTTTATTAATTTATTGTTTACAAGTGCAAGTAGTAGTGGTAGTAGAAGTAGTAGTAAGTGGTTTTTGGCTATAATGTGGACGTGTCCATGCAATTATGCAGATGGAATGCGTTCATACAATTATTACGATAATTGAATGGGATGATGCTAACGAATGCAGATTCAGGTGCAAGATGCACTTCACCTTTTGCTGAGATTGATTCATTCCGATTGGGTGGTGGTAGAGTGTGTAGTGTGTGCACGCATATTTGAATTAATTCGAGCATAATTGAAAGATTTGCTTTTAACGAGACAAAATCTCATGTGCATCCTTGACGAGTGCATTAGATATGCAGCAAAATTTAAAGGGTCATTTCATTAATTTATTTAAATTAAAATACATTCCCCTGGTTCCTCTCAGACTTTCAGCCGACTTGAATTGAATTAGAAATACAAGAAATGCAAGATGCTTTGACAGTGGTTTTTTGGGAGTTTGTTCAAAGTGCATAGACAGACACATAGCCCTCAATTAGTCATCAACCAAACAGTATACTGCCTGACTAAGTAGTTTGTGTCGATAAGTGAAATTTGGGTTGATAAGGATAAACTGAAATACATCCACATTTAAGAGCTTATATAAGTTCTACTACTGTGCTGTCGTGTCATGGCTAAAATGGTTCATTGATGTCGTGGTGTTTCAGTCTCACTTTTGTATTCATTTCAAGTGTTGATAAGCCTGGCTCATGGGTCTGGATGGATAAGTGCGTTGGTTGGTGAATGTATGCCTGCATTGATTTTCAACCAAGTTGGTTTGGTTAGTCAGATGGCAACACAATGTAATGCATGCACACACTAATTTCGCCATGTTTTTGCCATTGCATGTGTTATGTAGGTGCTTATGCACACACACACACTCTCGTTGACTATGCCTATGCATTATCAGTGCTGTTGAAATAAATTTAGGCAAAGCTTTACTTTGCGTGGTACAAATACATACTTGGTTGACTGTATGGATGACTGGGGTGTCCATGCATGTGAGATAAAGATGGATGGATCAAGGTCAGTAAGCAAAGAGAGTTAAGTTGGTTAAGTTAGTTAACTGGATTGAGGATTGTCTGGATGGATGGATGGATGAATGGAGGATCGTGTCGCTTATGCATTTATTTATCCCAATTTACATGCATCCACTCATTTCATTATTACGTTTAAAGCGTCAGACAATTCCATCAGATTTTTATGCCACCCACCCACTCACTCGAGACATATCCAACACGAGTTTGAAAAGATTTGTTAAGAAATTGTCAAGAAATGTCCAACCGGAGAGAGAGAGAGAAAGCAGGAGACTGTTTTCCATTTAGATCTCAAAACTAACTGTTGCATTTTAGTAGGCCGAGATTTTTGGAGGGATTCAATCAAGTAAGTTGACAGCACAGGAGCATTACATTGGTCATTGTGTGATAGCGGGAACACTTTTTGAAAGCATCTATGTATGAATCCATCCGATCCGATCTCCGTCCGAATGAACGGACCGAATTTTCGGGGAAAGAAAAACTCGGAGCAATGAATATTGCATTGGTTTTCCTTGGTTGGAAGGGAAGGGATAAGAAATGCATGCATGGAAAAAGGGACGCACAAACGTTGCTCGTCTAAAAAACTATGCTTAGCTAGCCGGCCCCAAGTCTCAGTCTCATCCAATTTTCCATTCCAGCCTTGGTCGTTTGGGAGAAAAGCTATGAGCTCATTTCAACCAGTGAAGAAGAATCCGACCACATTTTATTCTCCGGATTTAACTCCTCTTGCCTCAGTCTCTCTTCATCCATCCACTGAAAAGCAAAGTAAAATAGAGGAGAGCGTTCCTGAATGTGTGTGGGACTAGGGCTAAGGCTAGGGCTGCTGCTGCTGGCTAGAATGGAACAACTCGAACAAAAAGTGAGCTTGGTTGTCCAAATTGTTCCTTCAAAGCTAGGCCTTTGGCTATATGCGATGGTTGGAAGGATGGAATGGAATAAGCCAGCCAGCCATGGTTTGATGTTGATGTTGGTTGGAGTTTAATAATGGGAGAGAGAGAGAGAGAGAGAAGGCTTTTATGTCTAGAAACCAGTTTCCATTTGGGAAAGGGAACAGAGCTAGCCAACTCAACTCAACCACTATAAACTAATGGAAGTTGGAAGTATTGAGCCACCCATATCCCAAACCAACCCAAAGCATGATATTCCATATTGTAGACCTCTCTCTCTGATACAGAGGGTGAAGCATAGCATAGCACCGTACAAAGCTGTGTAAAGTCACACAAAGAGAGATGGTCTATAGGCAAAGACCTCGATGTGTTGTTCAAGTTGGGAGTTGGAGTTGGAACGGCATCTATAGCGTCGACCTGTGTGTATACCGCTAACGCTGCGTCGTCGTCCCACGCCAGTTAATGGAAGGGAGAGAGAGAGAGAAGGGTAGATCTGTTATATGGTGATGGTGCCAGAGCTCGGCATAAATACAAAAGTACGCTCGTTCATATACGAGGGGCTATGGTGCCATAGGCCGAGACTGAACCTCTAGCATATTGACGTCATGTGAGAGAGAGAGAGAGAAGGACAAAAAAGTTCCCTTCCTTTCTAACTTCAACTCTAAATGAGAAACTCCATCCAACTCCAACGTCGGTCGACTGCCATGCCATCAACTAAACTAATGCTCTGCTTGCTACTCTCTCGCTCTGTCTGTAAAGCAACCAAGCAACCAACTCCAACTTCCTTTCCGCTGATGGGTTAAAACCAAAGTTGAATTTTGTGTAGGTTGGTTTACTTGAGGATCTAGAAGGTCTCGTGATGCCCCGTCTCATAAACCTTGCTAAAAAATTACACTTTGAAACTCGCGCTCAATGAGTTGCGCAAGGAGCCAAAGTTTAAATTCATTCATTTATGTCAGTGATACCACTTAGGCGCCAAAGATGCATAATTACTAGAGAGTTGAAATTTCGTACGTAGGTATTCCATATAAAAATTTCATGCTACTGGTCGATGGTTGCCTGATAATACAGGGAGCAACAAATTTGGAGTTTTGTTGAATATCCGCTACCCATACACGGCAAGCAAAGCAAGGAAGCTAAGCTAGGCGCAAGCAAGCAAGTAAAGCAAGGAACGCTTCAAATCGAGTTGGGTCGAAGAATCGGGTGGCGTGGTCCCCTAGCCTCGTATCCCCTTTTTCTCCCTCCCTCCCTTCCCTCTCGTCTGTCTGTCGCTTATTCTCTTCTCTCCCCGCTCCAAAGTTTGGTTGTGTGTTCCATTATTACTTTCCTCCCATGATTATTCCTTCACTCTACGTTTTCCCTTGGCTTCGTCCGGATTCCTTCCTTTCGTGAGAAACACTTCTCGTTCTCCCCACCACCACTACCAAACCAAATTCATTTCAGCCAACCCCCACCGAACGATCCCACCGAATAATGAAAAAACCGGAGAAGCAAGGAAGCAACGCTACTGCTGTTTTCTCTCCTCTTGTATTCATGTTGTATGGCCCACACGCTTCTGTTTCTCCCACTCCACGCCACACCAGACCGTAACACCCATCTCATCCCAACACCCCCATGCTTATCCATTCATCTCTCCACCCAATCCAGATCCAAGTTAATTTTAGCGCCTCAGTTAAAGTTAACTGTGGGCTGGCGTATTTATTCACATTTGCCGAAGCCACATGAAACAGAAATGCATGACATCATCACCATCATCCTTCTCCTCTCTCGCTCTCGTATGAAGAATATTCTTTTCGAGGTTTTTTTATTTAACATGCGACGATCAAGCATTGAGCCAGAGCAGAGAACAGCACAGAACAGAGTGACTCCTTGTCTGTGTGTCCGTATTAAAGGAATAAAGTGGAGGATAGAGTTAACGAGTCAGTTCTCTTACTTTATTTCTTATTCTTATTCTTACGGGTAGAGGAGTATTTAAAAAGGAGTTCAATATACTCAAAAATTCAATCCCAACTTGAGGCATGCACCAAATACACCAAGTCCGAGTGTATTTATTTACTACACACGGACTGGCTGACGAGTCGTCAGTACATGAGAATGTATCTGTATCCGCAATGTACGGCAAGAAAGCCACCAAGTTTTAGCTGAGTTAAGATCGAGAGAGCGAGGTTGGTTAGGTTAGCAAAGCATAACATGAAACAGCGACACAATAGAGCAGCAGAAGCATATCGAGGGAACAAAAACCAAAGGTAAAAATACGTTGGGTACAAGAAATTCTTTGGTTGGATTGGATTGATGGGGCACATTGAAGCTTGCTTTAAAACTCTGAAACCAAGCATCTAAGAAAGTCTTTAGGTAATAAGTTGTAGTGGTGGTGTAGGTAGTGATACAAAATTCAACAGCTTGGTACAGAGTACATAGGTAGATTGGTTGGTTGGTTGGTTGAGAGACCTTGGCTTGTTTTGTTGGTTTCGTCTCACACTGCATAACAGCATACAACCGAACAAGGCAGTCATCATCAGCCAGCCACATTCTCTTATTTAGTTGCTGAAGAGTTGGTTTGGTTTGGAATGGTATCTTGGATGGTAAATGCAATGTAATGCAACGCAGCATAATGTTGGTTGGGTTGATCTGTTGGGTGAGGACAATAAGGCCTAAAAGGTTGGCTACATAAATACCCAACACAGAAACAGAGGGACACGGAGATGATAATACAAATATGTGGTGGTACCCCGAGTTGAAAAAGTGTTATGAACGATGAACCAAGTTAAACTTAATAGAACAAGTCTGTCCACCTGCAAGTTTTTAACTCTTGCCAACCCCACATCACATCACATCTCCTCCTCGTCATCTCTGTCTAACTGAAGAAATGAAATAAAAGGAGTAAAATACGTGGACTTGTGTTATTTATCTCGTGCTATGCAGTGAGAAGGAGGATGTCGAGTTTGATTCCTTTGTTCATCTCATGAAATGCATGGGACAGAGCAAAACATGAGCAGCAGAGACAAGAGTAGAGGTGGACTTTTTAAGGATTTCTTCATTCCACGATATTACTTGTTTTAGCAAGAAACAAGAAAAATGAAAACATGAACATAAATATCAACCAAAGGAAAGGTTAGACCGGATCAGCAGCATCAAAGGCAAAGAACTATTTAAATCAAGCACCTTCTTAAACAGGCGACTAGACGATATTTCGTAATAAAATAAAAAAAACATTAAAATGGGATCCAACTGAATAATATGGGCAGGTGAACAACAGGTTGAATTAATGTGGTCTTCTTCTGCTGTTGATGGGATTTTGACAAGTGCTCTGTTTTCCACTGCAAAATTTCTGAATGAAAACGACAGGGAAAGGTTGGATTTGAACTGGAGTCAAGTCTGGGTTGACAGACATAGGCACCACTAATTTATTAACTGCCATCCCCCATACCTCATAGTAATGGTCGATCCAGTCAGTCACCAATTCACCCACAACTCATTCATTCATTCATATTTGTTTCAATGGGAAGAGATGGAGGAAGGAAAATCCCTCCTAACCGATTCATGCCTTTACGGCTTCCACGGCTGCTGCTGTGCTCTGACCATATATTTAGATTTAGGAAAAGAACCGAATTTCGGAATTAGGGGAAAGTCATGCACTACCGCATATGTAGATAGCATAGGGAGAGGGAAATTGTATGCATCATGCATTGGTTTTGGGTTTTGGCTGGATAATTCCGGTGTGTGTATCTGTAAATATAGGAGCATGTGATGTGATGGATTTGGGTGGGTGTACGGCAGCAGTACAACAGGAGAGGGTAGAATTTGAAGGGGGAGGGAACAAGGAGAAAGTTCTTTGTGTGAATCATTTCCATAAATTATATCGACTTTGGAAATGCCCAACAAAAATTATGAATGCTCCTTTGGATGAAATTCACCCCATTTAGGACACTATTTCATCCTCTCTCACTCTCAAGTAGTGAAAGCAGAACAGAACCTACGTTCAGTTCAGTTCAGTCACTTATCCTGATTCCTTGCCACGCTATGCGACGACGACGACTTCCCTTGGTTCGTTTTTGAAAATGAGTCAGGCTCCAGGATGAGGATGAGGATGCAGTTGTGGATCTGTGGGGTTGGTTTGGTCTGGTTTGGTTAGTCATCTCCCTACCAAACTCCAGAGCCACCAGATGTACGTACCCTCACCAATGCCATCCTCAAAGTACGGTCTGACTGAAAAATAAGGGTCCCTTTCTCAGCAGTGACTCTCTTTTCCTTCATTCCCTTTCTACTCGTACTCTGATAAAAGAGGGACCCAACCAAACCCGAGAGTGGAGTGAAAAGGTCTCACTCATCATCAGAAGGTTTAGTTTAATTTTGAGAAGCAAAAAATTCTCGTATTTTATTTTTCGTTTTTTACCACTTACATCATCTCAAAAGGAGGATCCGGGGTACCTGCGGAAGATGATGATGAAAAGTACTCAACCTAAATCTAAACCTTACCTGCTGATGATGAGAACAAGGGAAAAAATAGGAGCATAAAAAATATCTTGGGTCTAAATATTCTGTCTAAGAATGTTCAAACTTAAAATAAATAATTTCATAGGAGCATGTCTGATTTTTGTCCAATTTTAAATTAATAAAAAGTTTCCTCCTCATATTCATACACTATTAAGAACAATAAAGGAAAGAAAGAGAGGTGGGGAGTTTAGATCATGACATGGATTTAAGATTAGTTAGTGCGATGAATGAGATGCTTTCTCCACTCGCTCGTACATTCCCTCTCACTCTCGCACACTCTGCAGGACGGCAATTAAGGAGTCGAGTATTTACCAACAAGTGGAAGTACCTAGAGTCAAAGTGTGAGTAAAGTGAGAAGGGAAGGGTCACGAACGAACGTAGCTGGACTTATTGTCCTTTGTTAATTGGGCGGATGGTGTTTCAGAGAGAGAGAGGTTCAAATTAGAGGAATTAGTACTCCGATTAGGTTAGGAATGTTGCCATTTTTATTTACTTTTTAAAGAATTTTTTGAAGATGGTAGCGTTGTTAAAAAAGCTGATGGATTCATTATAGGAAACGCATTTATAGGTGTCTTTGCTGCATTTACAGAAGCATTTGTAATCCCTATTTTTGGGATATTTGGTGGAATTCCAGAGTTTAAAAATTCTACTTTTTCAATCAACGGGTCAAAATTTTGGTTCGGCTACTTTCTCGACGCTCTCATTACGCTTGCGATAGTTGGGCTGGTTTTGTATCTTTGTATTATTTTGCCATTTGACTTGATTCGAAAGAAGTTATTGGAGAACACCGTCGCACCCAATAGGGAATGTCCAAAGTGTGATACTAGTAAAAGCAAGAAAGCCAGTAGGTGTGCTCATTGTACTGCGAAAATTGAGCCAATATGGACACTAGAAAACAATTTTGGGCAGGTATTGTTTATAAAATAGTCTATTTTTTAAATGGCATTAAATTGTTCAACTAACATTGATGTAGGAGGAAGAGAGGAACGGTACATGCATTTCGGTACTTGATCAAGTTTCACGGTTTTGGAATTCTACGAAACAATGTGAGGTTTCCTGTAGGTCGCCAAAGCGTTGTTGTTCAACAAATTGGAAAGGATGTATTAAACGCAAAAATGCAAAGGACGAATCAAATGACAGGGATACAATTTCGAATAAATTCGACTCAGCTAAAGGAAACACAATTTGCGACAGACCAAGTACAAGTAACAGAGGACAGCACTGGTGAACTTCAGGAAGAAAATGTACCGAAAACATCCATTCTCTCTGTTGAGGAGGAAGACTTGAAAGATAGACATGAGCAGATCGATTCGAATGTGTAATATTTTCAATAATATTTGTTCAAACATTTTTTTCTATAAACACGTTTTATTAGAATAAATAATACCTTTAAGTCATAGTAATTAATTTTCAAAGGTACACATATCGCTATACTTTCGACTGAAAATGGCGAGAGTGACGCCTGGTTTATTTTTGAGTGGGAGTCCAAGCGAAAATAAGCAGAATAGATTTTAATTGAATTTCTAAACAATAATTTAGAATCGTATTTAGTAATGATGTAAGATCAGA
>JAQIWC010000047.1:0-16174 GCA_034694605.1 Folsomia penicula | reverse complement strand
AGCCTCTTTGTTGTCCCTGACAAAGGAATTGGTTGCGTCTGTGGCTCCCTAGGTGGCTGCGAGAGTGAAAGGAAAGCTTCGGCTCAGCTGCAACTGCCAACCCGTGACAGAGGACCCTCAGCCCCACTAAAATGTCCCTCTTATCCCGGATTGAAGAGCTCCAGTCCTCCACCACGGCCTGGAAGGGCAGGGTCAGGGTATGTCCACGGGCTTGGGTGTAGGCTTCAAAAGACTAACTTGTTCTCTTCCCTTTAGACAGAAACCCCCACCACTACCTCCACCTCCTCCACGGAAAGGACCCTGACCACCACCCTCACCTCCTCCCTCACCCTCGCCCAGCAGGGATGGAAGTCAAGGGTTGGAGCAAAGGACCACACCCTCCTCACCGTCAAAGGAAGGTTGGAACGGGATGGGGTGGAGGCTGCTGCAGCAGAACCAAAACCGACCCCACCTGTTGATCATGGTCAGATTGGGAAGGAGGAGGAGGAGACCCTCCCTCAGCCACACCCCCTTCCCCACCTCCCCTCCACCCTCTCCCTTCCTCACACCTACTCCACAGGGGGGTCAACCTTTGAGGCCTTCTTTCTTTCCACCACCACCACCACTTCCTCCTCGTCAACTCCTTCGCCCATCTCCCCAGACCTGGACTTGGACCTCATCCCCCCCACCCACCCCCTCCTCTCCATGCCCACCCTCACCAAAACAAAGCGAAGGGGGAGGAGGCTTCCCACCCGACCAACCAAAAACCCCACCAAGGCCCCACCCCCAACGGCACAAGAAGCCGTGGCCTCGGCCCTCTCCTCCACCCTGGACTACACCTCCATCACCCTCCGCTCGGCCCCTCCCCCTGCCGCAGACCCCCCTCGACTCTACCTCATCAAGGGCCTGAGGAATCCCATGCCCCTCCAGGTCCCGCTCCGCATGTCCTCCCTCTCCCTCCACGACTCGTTCGTCCTCCTCAGCCCCGCCCACTGCTTCGTCTTCCACGGGCCCTACTCCAACCTGAGGGAGAGGCTCAAGGCGGATGAGGTGAGTGAGGAATTAACTCTACAATTAAACCACACCCACTGCCAAAACTGATCTAATCTTTGAACTTTCCTTCCCCAGTTTTTCCACCACTACGCCAAATCCCGGGGGAGCAAAAGGGTGGAGTACGAGGGCCTCAACTATGCCGAATTTACGCGGGAGTTTCCATCCGTGGAAGATTTTTCGAGTGGGGGTGTGGCCGGGGCAGGGGACGAGGGGGACGCGGCGTACGAGGCTGGATTGCAGCGAAGGATCTACGACTGGTCGGAGGAGGAGACGGCCTGGACGCTGAGGGAGGGGGTGGAGCAGGGGCAGCAGCTCTGCCCGGGCTGGAGGGACGACGGGCCTCCCCTCCTCCTCTTTGATTTCGGGGGGACAGAGCTGTTCCTCTGGGTGGACGGGCTGAGAGCCGCCCCGGCGGAGGTGGACAAGGCGGAGCGGACGCTGAGGGAGACGGAAACCCTGGATCTGGGCCAGTACTTGAGATTCGCCAAGGTCCGGAGGGGGCTGGAGGGGGTCGAGTTTTGGGGGAAGGTGGGGAAGGGCACACCCACCACCTCCAACAGGAAGAAATGGGGGGGTGGTCGTAGTGATCGTAGGGACAGCAAGGAAGATGAAATCTCCATCCAACTCGGGACCGTGGAGGACGTCCTCGTCATTGAGAATGTCGAGTTTACCTACCCCGACAAGGTCAAGGTCATGGAAGAGGTGAGTTCAAAGGTCACAGGGGTCAAAGGTCATTTCATCTAACTCTTGCCTTGACCCTCCCAAAGGACCCTCGGACCACATCCTTCTCCACCCAATCCTTAACGAAGCACCGGATCACTCTGGGCGCCATCATCCCCCACCCGGTCAACGCCTTCTGCACTGACCACTGCTACCTCCTCCACTGGGCCTACCACCTCACCTACCGAACCAACCGCCTGGACCGGAACTCAGCCGCCGCGACGACCACTTCCGGTCGGGACAGGTCCACCTTCTTCCTCTGGTTTGGGGCCCGGGCCAGCCCCCTGGACAAGGGCCGCCTCTCCTCCCTCTTCTCCGTGGGGCTGGAGGACTTTGAGGCCGCCTTCCCGGGCGTGTCCCCGGGCGGAGAGAAGATCGGGATGGAGGAGGGGGAGGAGCCCATGTTCTTCCTCGGCCTGTTGGGGGAGGGGACCCGGTTTTGGAGGGGGTGTGGTTCCGGGCTTTGGGTGGAGGCTGGAGCAGGAGGGTGTTACCGGGAAGTGGTGGAGGAGGAGGGGGAGGGGGGGTGGTCTGGACTCTGCTACAGGTTTGAGGATGATGAGTCGGCCACACCCACTCGGGTTGAGAGGGAGGAGGGGAGTGGCTCGGCAACGACCAACACCCTCCTCTCCATCCACAGGATAGAGTTGGACGGGTGCATCCTAAGGATCCTGGCTTGTCCGAGCCTGACGCGGCCACACCCCCTCCGGGGCACACCCAGCGCTAGCCCCACCCACTCGGCCTTCATCACCACGACCCACTACGACGTCCTCGTCTTAAGGACGGAGTCGAGGAAGGAGCGGCGAGCCATCTTCCGCCACGCCCACTCCTATTTCAAGCAGAACCAGAGGAATGACCACTTCCTCGTCTTTAGCACGGAGGACTGGGAGGGGGGGTGGTTCAAGTGGGTGGGGTCCTGGGTGCATCGCTGGATGGAGGAGGGGAGGGTCCGGACGGGGCTGGAGTTGGAGCTGTTCAAGGAGTTCTACCCCATGGAGGAGTTGGGGGGGTGGTTGTGTGAGACGGTGGTGGAGGTGGGTGCGGCAGTGGGTTAAGAGTGGGTGGGGTTTGTTGGATGACTTGATTGACCTCCTCTTTGTTTCCATTCCAGACCCAGCTGGGCGTGCCCTACGCAACCTTCACGACCCTCCCACGCTGGAAGCAGATTGGACTGTACAAAAAATTATTTGTTTGAAAAAAGAGAGAGGAATAAAAACAGTTTTAAGAAACCCCACCCCCTACTTTATTCCACTCAGACACAGACACAGTTTGGATGACCAACTTTGACCACACCCACCCTACACTCATTCCCTACTTCAGATGATCCTTGTTTTTGAATGCAGCCACAGTTTGTTTCTAAATCTTTCCTAAAATGTGCAGCTGTATCATGGTGCCGTGTTTACAAACCGGTTTGTCCGATTTTCGAGCATACGAGAGAAAGTTTCCGAGCTTTGCGGCACAGGAAAAGTTAAAAATAAAATCATTGCTACAAGCAGGCAAAAAGCATCGTTTGCTCGTCAAATCAATAAATCATTTATTCAATTTAAATCAACTCTTTTCCGTTTGCTGCACTCCTTCTTCTTCCCGAAGCCCTTCCTCGCATTCCTGTGCGTCCCCGGGTCGTGGTGCACTTCCCGGATCAACCTCTCATAAATCTTGACATCCTCCCCACAAACATTCGTCATGTTGAGGGACTTGATCTGCTCGGGCGAGGACACGAGCTGTCCCGCGAGTCGGACGTAGTAAAACTCGAGAGCATCCGCCTTGACCCCACCGACAGCTGGTTCGCCCCCACCTCCGTCCGGAGACGCCTCTGCCAATTCTCCTTGTCCCGCCCAAACATGGTCGTGAGGTCCTTAAACTTTTGGGGAAGGACACCCCTTTACAACTCACAAAAGAATTTTCCCTATTCGAAGAACTCCGTCACATCCGATTTGGAGTCATGCAGATGAGAAAGCAGTCAAAGAAATTCCATTCCCATGTTTCTCAAGAATGGTTGACCTTTCAAATATTAAACAATAATGTTGTGGTTGAAAGTTTTATTTTCCAAATACGCCCAATGTTTCATACCGGTATTTTAAAATTTTAAACCACTCACAGAACTAACCCGACTAGAATATCATTGCAAAAATAGCACACATTTTTCATAACCAAATCCAAAACAAAAACAAACCTCAAAACCACGAAACATTCCGAATATTTCATTACAATTTATAGAAATCTCCCGTGACTTTGAATTCGTAGCATTCTTATTTCCTAAATTGGTAACATTTCTTTAATGGTAAAATCAGAAATCATAAAAACTGAGAAAAGGCACTGGCAATGTTACGTTCACTTTGTCATAATTTTAGATGATTGTTGTGGTTGATTATAAGGCCCTGAAAATTAAAAGTAGCAGGCAATTAATATCGTTATCCTACAAGTAGCAACAACACAAAATTAATGATGATTACTTTTACGTCACCTTCTTATTAAAATCGTTAATCAATGGATGCCCATCATCATGCTCATGCTCTTCAGTCTTTGTCCCCCCATTCATCCTCCTCCACCTCCAAAACGTCGTCCAACCCTGACCTCGTCCTCTCCCCACAAAATACGACCAAACCAACCCCACCGCCGCAGCCCCCGCTCCCATTACCGACGGACCATCCTCATTCGACAAGAACTTCTGGGAAACCCCAGCCACGAAGGGGGCCAGCATCCGGGACATGGACGTCGCAGTTTGGCCCAGGCCCAGGATAGTCCCGGGATCCTCGTGCCCTTCCAGTGACATGGACGTGATCCCGACCCGCAGAAAAGGGTCCGCCGCACTCTGGACCAGCATGCTGACCTGGGCGAGGTGGAAGGTGGGGGCGAGGACGAGGCCGAAGAGGGACAGCGTCTTGACCACCCCCGCACTCTTCACCATCCGCTCAGAGTCGTTGTGATAGAACCGGGAGACGACGGGGCCCACGGCGAAGCCCATCACGGTCGACACAAAGGCTTGCAACGAATTTAGGTACCCGATTTGAACCACGCCCGTCCCAAACTTAGACTCGAAGGTGAGCGGGAGGTTGGCCCGGGGGATGATGGTGGAGGAGGAGTAGACGAAGCGGAGGAAGAGGATGCCCATGACACCGTACTTGAGTGGGGGTGCGCCTGCCCCTCCCCCTCCTCCCCTGTTTTTGTAGGAGGACAGGATCCCTCCAAAGGAGGGGAAGAAGCCGGTTTTGGCAGTGTCGTCAGAGTCCTTGGTGGGGGACCAGACCCTGCGTTGGGGCGGGGAGATGAGGAGGAGGAGGATGGCGATGTTGGCGAGGAAGGAGACGGCCGCGAGGAGGCAGACGCTTTGGAATCCTCCCTCCAGCTCGACCAGGTGGGCTCCGATCGTGGGTCCGATGATGAAGCCCATGGAGCCGAATATCAGCAGAGGTTCGTTAGTCTATCAGACAAAAATAAACAATAAACAATACCGAAGGCGTTGAAGTTCCCGAGGACGGAGGACTTCTCGTGGGGGGCGAGGTCCGTGAGCATGGACTTCCCGATGGTTTGGGTGTGTTTGAAACAGCCTGCAGAGAGGGGGAGGGGGTTAGTTAATCATATTCAATGACTTTGAGGATTGTCCTACCGGCCAAGGTTCGTGCAATCAGAAGGACCCAAAGGCTGGCGGCATATCCCTGCATGGCGTAGGCCGCCGAGGTGAAAAGAAGGCAGATGAGGAGGACGAGTTTGGAGCCGTGGTGGTCACTCCCCCAGCCCTGAGTGGGTGGAGGTTGGAATAATTTATTAAACAATCATGGAAATGACTGATTGTGAGCTACACCCACATACCACGATGGGGCTGGAGAAGAGCTGGACCCCTCCATACACACTCCCAATGAGGCCGATGAGCAGGGGGTCACCGCCGAGGTCCCGGATCTCTTTGGAGAGGAGGGGCAGGAAGAGGGACACGGCAAAGAGGTCAATGAAGGCTATGAGGTAGAGGGCGTAGAGGGACCTCCGCTGGTGAAACAACATGATCGTGCTTCTGGATGAGACCCTTTGTATTCAGTCAAGGGACATTGTACATGTAGGGACAAGTGGATAAGAAGGGGCAGGCATGCTGGTTTATTGCTTATCTACAATCTACAAAAATATATAGATTTCGTGTCGATGTGGAGCAGATGAAAGTGAGCGAGTTGCCGCCGTTGCCGCTCGAGAAATCTATGCAAAAGGATGAAATGACGACTATGAAAATGAGGCCACGGATGGATGGACGAGCAATGAAGATAAGGGCTTATCAGGAGCAGGATGTGGTATGGAAATCATAACTTTAATTTTTCATTCTTTGCACCGGACATTACAATTGCAAGCGTTCTTTGGTTGATACTCGGAATGGGTGGGTAATTATCTAAATTAAAGCTAATGAGAAACAAATGACCCTGAGATAAAACAATGGAAATGAACAATTATCTATTCTTGATGAGCATGAGGATGAGGATCAGTGTCACTGCTGCTGCTGCTGCTCCGCGTCTTGAAAAAGTAGGTGATCGTCCCTCGGCACATGGGACAGGCGGAGACGCGTCCAAAACAACTGGAGCAGAGACAAATGTGCCCACAAAAGAGGATGGCGATGGACACCGGACGGGTCAAACAGATGGAGCAAAGGACACTGTTGAAGGGCTCACTTGAGGGGGTAGATGCCCCCACTTCTTGATTATCGTCACCTTCCCCTCCTCCTCCCCCATCCACGACATACAACGGCTGCAATTTATGGCTCTGTCCATTCTCCAACTTGATGTATTGGGCCAGGATGATGGTGGGGGGTGGGATGACCTCACTCTTCACGTGAAGGACCACGCACAAGCCCACGATCGAGGGTGGTGTTGGAGTTGGACCTTGACCTTGGCCTTGATGTTGACCTCGTTTAGAGTCGAGTGACAAGAGAAGGGCCAGAGGGTACTTGTACTTCCCTTGAAGTAACCTCCAATCCAGCCCGGGTGGTGTTTTCACTTCCACGTCCACTTCAGAGTCAAGGGCCGAGTTTTGAATGGCCAAATTGGTCACGACGAGTACTTTGTCCGGGTCCTGTTCGGAGGAAAGTAGGCCCCCCTCCCCCCAGGGTGGGCTGCCTTGCCCCAAGAGCTCATTCAAATAGGCGGCGTCAATCCCCCAGAGGCAGGTGATCCGGGGCTCATCCTCCGCGGGGCGGAGGAGGGTGAGGCGGAAGGTGAAGGCGTCCACCCGGGTCACGGTCCTCTCCACGAGTTGGAGGGTGAAGGGCAGGGGCGTCGGTGTTTGGTGGAGTTCTTGGCGACGGTGGACGTAGAAAAAGGGCCAGAAGCCGTTTGGGAGGCTGAGAATAAGGGCATAAAAATAAGGAAAGGCCTCAAAAATGTGGTTGGATTTGATTTCATTGCTCACCGGGCGATGCGATAAGTGGTTGCGAGGAAAAAGTAAATGACGACTAGCAACGAGGTGAGGACGGTGATCTTGGCGACGAATTCTAGGCCAGCAAGGTCACCCGTCAAAGGCGAATTCTCTCCACCCCACAAACTCCAACTCCATCCCCCCCACCACATTAGAATTCAAATAGTTTAAAGTTATTTAAAGTTATTGAGCTAAAATTGATTGACAACAAGTTGAATCAAATCACATGTTGCTCAGCTGTTGTAAATCAACAAAACAAAGCCAAGCCCGGCGCATGCACGTGCCATGAATCGAATGCCTTCTTGGTAAATAGCCAATAAAGGTCAGATAAATGGCATCCCCAGAGCATCATCATGACACCCTGGGCACGACCAACGCCAACTCCAACTCTACCTCCCCCACCCAGCCCTGGGCCTGTGACCACGTTTCCGTCATCGCCCGCAGTCCCACGCCTGGCGGAAGTGGGCACGAGTAAGAAATTCACCCTCCGTTTTAACTCAATTAATTAATTAATTGATCCAATTAAATTACGACCCAATCAGATACTGGTTGGAAGAGAGTCCCGACAAAGCCGGCCTAACTTTCGGCGGCCTGCGCCGCGTGGAGGGAGGGACGACGTGGCGGAGTGTGGTGGAAGCCTGGCTGGACGTGATAGGGGTCAAGGGGAGGTGTGAGATTGGGGGGATCCTCTGGCTGGACCGTTGGCTGGTCCCTGGGAGTGGGGGAACTATGGCGTCCCACTCCGTCCACTCCGTGACCGTGCCGATGGATCAGAAACCGTATTTCAAGGTGGGGCAGGGCGTTTAGACAACATAAGTTATGACCTAATGATCTATTCGGTCCAATGCAGAAGCTGAATGGTCGTTGGCTCTCTGTGGAGGATATCGTGGGACTCCAGTCGAAGGGGAGGTTGGCGAATGTGGAGGTGGCGGACATCATCATCGCCGTGGAAGTGGGGGACGCTCAGGGGGCGAGAGGGACGGAGATCCACCCCCAGGAGATCTTCATGGGCCTGGATCTACTCAAACAGAGACGCTCGGGACTGGAGCTCATTGTTCAGGCCGCACAAATTGGGAGGAATGGTCAGGATTCGTGTCAAATTGACGACATGATTTTGAAACATGATTTATTTTGCAGAGCAAGAACTCCTGTACCAAGAATTTCTGAGGTTCACCCTCCCATTCTTGGTCATGGGCCCACGGCAGTTTGCCCAGTTTATGGGACAGCTGGGGTGGACGGATGAGGTCGAAGTGATGAACCTCTTTCGGTAATTGAATGGAAATTAACATGTCAAAAAAGGCTTCACGACATTTTGTGACCTTTGTGCAGCACTTTTGACATGGGCAACCGGGGTGGGCTGCCCTTTCGTGATATTTTATGTGGACTGGCTGTCATTGAGCCGGGGACCCAGCACGGTGGGCCTCCGGCCGAGGTCAGGTGTCGATACATTTTCCGGTGAGGACCAATTGACCAACTCGATCACTGCGTCATAAACATTGACTGTCCTGTCCTCTGTTCAATTCAATTCCAGCTATTTCGACAAGAACAATGATGGACGCTTGGATTTCAGTGAATTTCGAAGCCTTGTCGCAGCCGTTCACCGAGCCAAGGGCCTCCCTCATGACGACGCTTCAATCCAAGAGGATGCGGAAAAGAGTGCTTCGTACGTGACCTGACCTTGTTGACCTTCATTATGCAGATGAATCCAATCCATGATCTTTGTTTTGATTTCCTAGATTATTTGGTGAGACCATCTCGGAAACCCTGGGCCAGACCGAGTTCCTCACGGCCGTTGGTCAGTTAAAGTTCCGCGGCACGTCCCACCTCCTCCGGTCCCCAATCTCCGTCCTGACCTATCTCAGGAGGCTCAGCAGCAGCAGCAACGCCAAGACGCCATCACCACCCCCACCACTACATAAAATCCCTGGGAATATGACGAGCCAGTCTATTCTGGGGGACTCTTACCACTTTGGTGGGGGTGGAGTTGTTGGGGGGAATGACGACTCAGTAAGCACGGAGCTCCAGGCGTATGACGTTGCCACCCATTGTGTACGGGTCAAAAAGTCGGGAACTATTCAGGACATTTACTCCATGTGGGATATTGAACGTATGTCCATGTCCACACTTTACGACCTTAACAGACGCTGTCATTGACATTTTCTGACCCACCCACAGACAGCGGCTTGACCTCTGACCCCTCCGGTAAGTCGATATTCGGCGTGGGTGCGTCAGGATCTTCCCAGGTGGAGCGGATCCAGTCCCAGGACCACTTCAACACCTCCAAACCCTGGAACGAAATGCTGAACGGGCTCAAATACTTTGAACGACAAATCCCAACGGATCCACCCACGGGCCAGGGCCAGGGCCAGGGACAACTCCTGCCCAAGCCGGAGTTTGACTGGGGCCTGGTGGACCGTGGGTCCCTGGCCAAGTGCCTCGTCTCCCTCTGCGCCCATGCCGCCAAGCTCTTCACCCTCGAGCCCCGGCTGATCCAGCTCTCCTCCCCCGTCTACATCCTGGGCGACATCCATGGGAACTACCCGGACCTGGTGGCCTTTGAGAAGGCGCTGTGGCGATGCTCCCCCATGCTCACGCCCGCCTCCTTTCTCTTCCTGGGGGACTACGTGGACCGGGGGATCTACAGTGTGGAGGTCATCGCCTACCTGTTTTCTCACAAGGTGGCAGCCCCCAACAAGGTCTTCCTGCTGCGCGGGAATCATGAAATTCGCGAAGTCCAGAAGATGTTCTCCTTCTACACGTGCGTAGCATTAAAATGCCGTGATTTATGACTAAATCCCACTGATTTCTTGACCCACAGGGAATGCCTCACTAAATTCGGGGAGCCGCAGGGGAAGGAGGTGTGGGAGGCGGTGAACGCGGCCTTTGACTGCATGCCCCTGGCTGCCGTGATTGACAAGAAGATCTTTTGTGCTCACGGGGGGATTTGCCCGCCCTGGTACGAGTACGGGATGGTCTCCTCCATCGCCTCCATCCCCGTGCCCCTCCACAACCCGGAGGCGGAGTCCAAGCTGGCCTGGGAGCTCATGTGGAGTGACCCCGTCCTGGAGACGGCCACGGAGGAGGAGCTGGCAGAGCTGGATGGGGGGCAGAAGCATGGGTTTGGGGAGAATAAGAGGAGGGGCACGGGCCACGTGTTTTCGGCCAAGGCGCTGGAGGTCTTTTTGCAGAGGAACCACTTTTCCCATGTGGTCAGGGCGCATGAGGTGCAGCAGAATGGGTTCAAGGTGGGGGTGGTGTCATGATTTATGCACAAATGAATGGAAATCCAACTTTGTTTCCCTCCACATCCAGATCCAGCTGAACGGGAAGCTGTTGACGGTCTTCTCCTCCTCAAAGTACTGCGGAGGGAGCAATGAAGCGGCCTGCATCCTCGCGGATAAGTGCAAACTACGAACCATTCGAATCGACACGTCGTGACCGTGACGGACTCAGCGTCAGATCAGATCTTTGTGCAGCATCACATCCAATTAATTGAAATCCATTAATTTTTATATGAAATCGACATAAAATCGTGCTATTTTATTCCGCCTTGTCGTCTTGTCCTTTATTTCGGTCATGCTGGCCATGTGATGTCATGTGAGACCAATGTCGGCATGGCGTTGCTAACCAAAATTGCAAATAAACTTGTGAATCCTGGCTCAACTTTGAGAAATTAATTTCCAACTCCTCAATCTTTTCGTCAACGGGGTCAGTATTTCCATTTGAAAGTCGTGAAATGTGTGGGACGTGTAAATTCTACCTTGGATTCTTCCAAGTGGCCACCGTGTGCTCCGTCCTCATGATGCTCATGGTCATTGCCATCTTCTACAACTACGGGGGTGTGCCCCCGACCTGGGCCTTAAACCTGGGCTTCTGGATCCAACTCGTGGTGGGCTGGCTCTCCGTCTACTGCACGCTCTATATCGTGAGGGTCATGGGCAAGGGACTCTTCACCACCTGGACGCCCAAATATGTGAGATCCAGACGCTTCATTCAATCCATTAATTGAATTCATGCCATTTTGTCCCCCTTCCCCCAGTGCTTTGGCCTCATCATTGCCATCATCATCCTCTACTTGGCTGGATCCATTTGTTTCTTCATGGATGGTTATTATGAACGATCTAAATGTCTGCAAAATATTTAGGTTTTGATTCAGAGGAATGTTTGTGTGTTTAGTGACGAAGACTCGGATGTTGGAGTACTCCGCCTGGTACAATCACTCCTACGGAAGGATCCCACGGTTCTTGAACAAGTTCCAGGAACAGTATGTGAGTCAGGATGACTGATTTTTGCACCTTTTTTGCAATAATTGATTTGATTTGTTGACTAGCAATGCTGTGGGATCGTGGACTACAAAGATTATTTGGACCCCAAAG
This sequence comes from Folsomia penicula, assembly GCA_034694605.1. NCBI lineage: Eukaryota > Metazoa > Arthropoda > Collembola > Entomobryomorpha > Isotomidae > Folsomia > Folsomia penicula. The sequence goes on along the minus strand of JAQIWC010000047.1, from coordinate 4,658 downwards.
TGTTTGGGCCCACGCGCCGCCACCGCCGCCGTGTTTACGCCGACATCTCTCCCGACTCCGGGGACTGGGTGGCTGAGCAGGGGGACATTCTCAAGCGGGCCAAGGAGAAGGCCCAGCACCTCCGGTCCCAGCACTACTTCCGCGTCCCCCCCACGTGCTGCAAGCATGACCGGAGGATCAAGTACCAACATTGCGGAGACTTTGTGGAGTATGAGCCCAAAGTGGGGCCCGTGGACCCGCCCCCGCATCCAAATGCCGTCAAAATGATCAACAATGTATCCCTGGTGAGGGGGTGGGTGGAGTTTTACCCGGGATGGAATCTAATTTTAATGATTGCAGGGATGCTTTGAGAAATACGACATCATTCTGAAGGACCCTACTTTTCAGGTGAGATGGATAAAAGATTGATCAAAATGCTGAGTGAATGATTGATTGACCCTTGATTTGACCCTTGACTTTAGTTGAGCTGGATGATTGGGATTGTTCGGTGGGGATCGTTGGCGCAGTGTGTCTGGTTCTTTGGCCTCATCTGGGTCTACAGGATCAGTTTGAGGGCGATGAGGCGGAAGTTCAAGACTCAGGATCGGCACGGCCTGGGGGATGATGACGAGGAGGAGGAGGAGGAGGAATCCACAGCTCCGCAAGGTACTTTCTCACAAGGGTGGGTCAAAAAGGGGTCAATGATGCAATGTCTGGCCCTACTTTTCCAGGGAGTGGGCGACCCTCTCGTGTCACTCTGGGCGGGAAGATGCTCAAGTGGCTGCATTCCACGGAGGGAGAGCAGGCGTCCCAGGCGGAACCACCCCCACCGAAAAAATCACGAAAAGATACTCTAAATTAAAGCAGTTTAACACTTTTTTCGTTATTTGAAAAGCACGATGTTTTATTTCTTTTTAATGAGTCTGATTCAATAAACGGTTCATTCTATTCATAGAATTTCTGACGGGGGGACATTTCCCCAATTATTTCGAGCACTTTTGGCCAGTCCGAGCTTAACATTGGACAAAATGTTGACAACACTTGAGCCCCCACACCCCCTCTTTCCGGAAGTATCCCCCTCCTCTCCCCCGAACTCATCCGCCTCCTCCACCAAGTCCATGACCCAGCTCTGGATCTGGGGCGCTGCTTGGAGGACCACGTCCAGCTCCAGCTGACCCATGGATAAGAGAGTGGCGATGGACGTCAGCTCGCCCAGGAGGACCTCACCCGCCTCCAGGAAGGAGGGGGATGGTCCGCGTCGAAGTGGACCCCTCCCCAGGAAGGCCGAGAGCTTGTCTGCATCTTGGAGGATCCCTCTCGTCCTCAGCACATCCTCCACGACCTCATTCGCCACGGTGGCGATGAACTGAGGCCTCTCCGTCCCACCAAGGCCCAGTCGATCCATGGATGACTCAAACATTTCCTTGACCTTGAGGAAGATGCGGAGGGTGGACCTCTCCGTCCAGCCCGTCTTGGCCCAGCCCCCTCCCACCCAGGCCCAGCCATCTACTTGATCTTGAGCAGAAGGGAGGACGAGGGTCAGGATGGCGCCAAAGACTCCTCCCACCAGCGCATCCCTCGCATGCAAAGGGTCAGCACCCCCTCCGAGCTGAAGGCCCACGGTGCAAAATGCATCGGACATGAGGCGACACCGGTTCCCGGTTTGAAGGAGGGCCTCGTAGTCAAACCCTCCGTGGCGGCAGAAGTCTTTGAAGGAAGAGGGGGTGGGGCTGGTCTTCTTTTGCTTGAGGAAGAGGTCAAAGGGGAGAAGGCGGAGCAGGGCGCGGAGGGAGGAGGGTGCTGGAGGGAAAGGAGGGGGAATCCCAGGGTCAATCTTCTTTGGGGGAAGAGGAGGGAGGGGCCAGAGCCCTTTGGAGCGATGGAGGATGCCCTGGATGTCGCAGGTCTGGGTCCTTCCCTTGAGTCGGAGTCTGTTGAGCATGACGAGCATCCACTCATACCTCGACCGCGGGACGGAGAACCACTCGGACCAGGAGGGGCAGGGAGGGGTGGGGTGAGTGGGGGAGGGAGGACGGAGGAGAGGACTGCATTGATGATACTCACGGGAGGAGACTCGGTCGAGGTTGGGGGTGGGCGTCAGGTTGGGGGTCAACTTGGACATGATTGAAGACAAAAATAAGACAAAAATGAAGGGAGGAATGGAGAGTTTGTAGTTTGGCCAAAACAGTGTCATATAATTTGCGAATTTTGGGAGGGGACGCTTATTTCCATGCGTGCAAAAACATGCAAAAATTAAAATGATTAGTAAATAAATCACAACTTGATTGACGAAGGGAAGAGATTTTGCAATTTTGTCTCAACTATTTGTAGTCCCATTCCATTCCATTCCATTCCACACCCCTCCAAGAATGAAGAGATCCAGCACCCCACAACCCAAACCGACGCAGCCCACCACCCACCGACCACCACCAGAGAAAATGAAGGGAGGAGGAGAAAACCGTGCCCCAGCCTCCGGAACCCAACGCATCCCAGCCCAACTGGAAATTCCTGTCGCCAAGAAATCATCTCGGCCGCAGGTCTGTCCCGTGACCATCACAGAGATCGAGTCCATCCCAAACTCATCCGCCACGTCCCTGCCTCAACAGCAGCAGAGCTCCTCCCCCTCCACGTGCTGCATCCTGGCTGCCCGATCCTCTCCCCCTCGACCACGCCCACCAAGGAATGATGCGGCCCAGTCCCTGGAACTCTACGAGACCGAGTCCCTCCTCTCAAACTCCACGGACGCTTCCCTGGACGAGGGTGGAGGGACGATGCTCCTCCCACAGAACCACACCCTTCAACCCAGGGGGAGGAGGAGCACCCCTACAGCAGCTGCAGGGGTGGACTTTGCGACCACCACCACCGCCGTGGCTCAAAGCATTGGGGCCACGATCCTCACTTTCTGTGCGGAGCGGCTGACCTGGAAGACGCTGCCCTACTTTGGACTCGGGGCTCTGGCCATCTTCTTCTTCTTTCCGGTCACCTCCATCCTCACTTTTCTGGGAATCGCCTATGTCGTAAGTTAGGGTCAAGGTCAAGGTCAGCTGACTGACCTTGTTTCTGCCTCTGTTTCCAGTTCCTCCAAGTTTGTGGAGGATCCACGTCCAGCACAAAAAGGTCCCAGCGAACGGTCCGGTGGACGATCCAAGACTTTTCGGAAGAGATTCAAAATGGTTTCCTGACCTGCCCTGCTTTTTCGGATAAGTCCGGCCTCTGGTGAGTGTTGATCTTGACCTTTCAACTCAACTCTGACCTTTGACCTCTTCCCTTCTCCTAGGCGCCTCGTGATCAGCCAAAAGACGGGGATGGACGGCGTCCACACCCGCCTCGGCCTCCTCTGCACCAACATCCCGCCGGGGGTGGAGCAGGTCCAGGCCCACGCCAAGTTCTCCACGGTCAACTCCTGGGGCGTGGACTTGTCGCCGGGGATGGAGGGGCTCAAGGTCCACCACTGCTTCACCCAGAGTGGGGACCTGGCCTGGACCCTGCCCATGATCCTGTCCAAGCGTCTGCTCGGAGTGGAGGACGTGGTCACGCTCGAGTGTCGGGTGGACTTCCAGGCCGTGAGCTGGGGCTGGGGGGCGAGGGCGAGGCGGTGGATGGGCGTGGGCGAGGTCCCTCCGCAAAAAAGCAACGCGGCCAAGGAAGTGGGGGAGGTGCAGGAGGAGGCCCTGGTTTACAGGGACCTGGGATTCGAAGCATCCTCCAAAATGGAGGGACTCACGAGATTCGTTCAGGTGAGGCTGATTCATGGTTTTTGCAAAGTTTTTGCAATGTTTGCAATGATTTTTGCGCAGCATCCCGACACGAAGACGTTTTCCTGGAAAATCCCAAACTTTTCGAAGCTCCTTCGACGCCGAAGCTCGAAACCGGTGTGGGCTGTCGTGTCCCCCCAGTTTTTCGTCAATGTGGAGGAATTTTGCTCAATTTGGTGGGTTTTTGGTGAATATTTCATTAAAACGCGTGATTTCTTGACCCTTTCTCTTGATTCCTCAGGCGGATGAAGCTCCTGGAGGTGAGCGGAGTGTTCCGGGTCCACCTCCAGCTGAGGGGACTTCCACGGACGCATCGACAGGTCCGACTCTGGTACTTGCTCCAATTGGTCGACAATTTTGAGGACTCGGTCGTCCCTGAGCACTGCGCGAGTCGGGTCAAGTACCCGGACCACCTCAATCTCTGGGACACGAGTCGCCACATCCTGTACAGAAGAGAGACGCTGGTGTCGAGGTTCACTGGTGGAGGTGGGGGTGACGCCCTCACCCTCCGCCTCTCCCTCCAGGTCAAGCCGAACGACAATCCCCTCATGGAATCCGACTCGGACGAATGGATCTGCGCACCCTCTCGGTCTCAACAGTTGCAGGGTCAAGGTCAGGGACAAGGTCAGATTGGGGGAGGATAAGGTGACGCTCAAACGCTGCTGGATGATGAAAAATGTTAACTGAACAAAGATTGTCTGTAAAAATCTGTAAAAATTGTTTTGATTTATGAAATTGCGGAAGTAAATTGAAGGAAGAGAGTTGTGCATATTTATGAACCAAGACTGAGTTTGTAACTCTGTATGTAAAATGTTTTGATTTATTGCACCCGATTAGAATGACGGCAAAGCATAAAACAATACACAAATTGAGATCAACATTCAATTATCTGTAATAGCACTACTTTAGTTAAGTAATTCATTT
>JAQIWC010000046.1:0-16212 GCA_034694605.1 Folsomia penicula | reverse complement strand
CGGAAGAGGGAAACAGGCTGAGGTTGGTCGTGGGGGAAATGACCCCACTGGGTGGAGTGATGTTGCTGTAGCTGAATAACTGAAAGAAGCAAAGAGAAACAGGAAAGGCCTGTGTGAGCGTACACGCCATGGGACAGGGCGGTGAGAAATGATTGAGAAAGTGGTGAATTTATACGTAGTGAACCTGTCCGGAGGACTGTGAGTGGAGGTGGCTTAAGGAGTAGTCTCGAGACACTGGGAACGAGGATCTAGGTGAAGGCGAAGAATCGTTCCCTTGGGACGGACTTAAGGGACCGCCCCCTCGGGAGTCCCGGCCTGACTCGTTTAACGGCGGCGATGTGTTGGACGAGGGTGGGGACCCTCCAAGACCCGAGTTGCTCATGTCTGTGGACCGAATGATGGTCACGGGTCGGGCCATGGGGGCTGACGGGGGTGGCATAGCCGAATAATAAGCCGACAACTTGCTGCTAACTCGCCCACCCTAGATTTAATGAATTAATCCAATCATTTTTATATGAAATTGCACAAAAGTCAAAAAAAGGTTGGCTTTGGTGTAGCTTTATTCAAGTGGAAGATGTATATCCTAGATTTTATTTGTACCTGACCACCTCCAGTGCTTTGAGCTTCTTGACACACGAGAGTAACAAAATCTGAGAAAGTGTCGTGTCCATTTTCGTGATATTTTGCAGGACTGCCGTGATGGTCATGCCCTCCGTCCGTGTGATAGTAGGAAGTGCCTGGAAAGTAAAGCAACATTAGCATCTCTGCAGTGCAAATAAATAACTAAATAAAATAAAATTATTTAAAATACCTGCACTGCCTCCTGTCAATCCGCTGGAACCCAACGTTGTCACCGTTGAATGCTGGTTCAGCCCTAATGACCACAAAAATTCCAAACCAAAGTTAAATTTTTATGCTATCAACTTGAAGTCTGTAAAATGGAAAATTGTCATGGACTTGGTTATTTACATAGCGTACAACAAAGATTTTTTTAGTAAGTCAACACCTTCACTCGTTTAAAGTCATGCCAAATCCATGCCAAAACTTACCGGACTGGTTTCTCATGCCATGCCCGAGAGGACTGGAAGGATCCGTTTCACTGGAAGAGCTACTAAGCCTACCATGCGATTTGAGGACCAAGTCACACCCACCGCTGTTGGACTTGTTGGAGTTTGCATGCCCCATATGGGAGGATGAAGAGGATGACTGATGCATCGGGTGGGGGTGGCCGTTGCTGGAAGAAGAGCTCCCACCAGAACCGATATTGTGTCGTCGAGGGTGATGCGCTCCTCCTCCTCCTGCTACAGTTCATATGACGTTACTCCGAGGTCACAAAACCAGAAAGAGGACGAGAAGAGGAGGAAGAAGAAGAGAAAAAAATTGAGTCCCGAAAAGACTCTGCAGAAGAATTGTAAGAGAAGGGCGTAGAAAATTTAGTGGAACGAGAATCACCCTCAGTCATCGCTTATCATTCTCATGGGCAACAGACTGTACCATCACCACACCACCCCAAAAAGCCCAATGCATTGGAGGACAAAAGGACAACAGCTGCATCAGCATTCAGTCAGAGAACATGACAAGAAATGGATTGAATGGCTGAGTAGATGACAAGACAACAGCAATATCCCCAACTCTTGCAGTACAGGAGGAGTGGTGGTGGTCCTTCTTAGCTTTGATTTCCTTGTACTTGGTTTGTGTGTATTTGAGGAAGAAGAAGAGCAGCAAGTAGTGGCAGGCAGCCCATAACCATACCTTTTCTTGTCCCGTCGTTTCTTTAGTGTAACCGCTTTGGTTTGGTTTTCTTTCTTTCCCAGGACTTGGCTTGGTTGGTATTATTGCAGAGAAAGAAAGTGTGCTTGTTCGTTAGAAAGAGGGAGGAAGAGAGAGAGAGAGAGAGAGAGGGAGAGAGTGGTGGCCTCGTAAATGAAAGCAGACTAACCACCCCATCCCATAATAACCATCACCGTCTATAAAATATTGGATTAACGTCCCATTCTCAACCACGCTAACAACATGCTGGCTGGCCAACCCCATTCTTTAATCCAAGCACCAGTCCACACTACACCACCACCAGCTCAACCCGCAGCAGTGGCTGGAACCACAAGGCCTGTGGTTCTGGCCACAAGAGCTCATGCGATATGAATTGATGCGTTTTGTCTCCAACCACAGGACTACATCCCACCATAATAAAAGCACCAGAAAGCAAAAGCAGCCCTATGGATGGTTAAATGAGCCACGGATAACTCTGCTGCTTCCATTTTAACGGCTGGAATTATCATCTCAAAGAGAAAGCATGCGAGCAAGCAAGCACATTCACACGACCAATTCATGAATAACCACCACCACCACCACCAGCTCAACTCACCGTGATCCACTTCAGAATGCCAACTGGCCTGACTGGAGAGGGATGCTGGACTCTGCCCGTAGTAGGAAACTTCGTTGTTCTTGTCCCGACCTCCACCCACATCCAAGGGATCCTCTTCCGAACTCAGTCTTCGCCGTTTACTTCTGTGCTCCGTTGTGGGACTAGGTAAGCTTCGAGGCAGAGCTAGTGGACCTGCAGCAAAAGAAAAAAGATGATGAGCATCAATCACAGTCCTTTGAGCCTTTCACTCACTGTATGTTCCCAGCACCGAGTGGTGGTCAGGAGCCGGAGGAGTGTAGCAGTTAGGATGCACTGGAATATAGACACACAATCAGTTGCAGAATTATCTTTACGATTCTCAAATTTGATTGTCGCAGTGCATGGATTACAAAATTCTCCATCTTGAATTGGAGATTTGAAAGATGGTAAAAAAAAATATGGAGCCTAATTTCCACATAATTACTTAAGAAAAGGGGATACAAAGTTAGACAAAAAACCCAATAAACAGAACAATGGTGCAGGACACAAACCTGTGCTGTAGTAGTTGCCGCTGTTTTCTATTTTTATTGTGGGTTGGAGTCCGTTGGGCCCTTGAACAATGGACGCTGCATGGGAACCAGAAAAAGAAGAGCGAGATAATAGGTTGCAACTATTTTGCACATTATTATTATTATTTACTCCATTTAAATAAATATCTAGGATGCGTTATCCCCCTGCAGTATGTACATATGTACATAAGCCTACATGTAAAATGAGCAGTGAGCATAATCATATTTCCTTGAACTGTTGATGTAATACACGAGAAAAACAGGGGTCCCTGCCTGAATGAGCGAATGAATGAATGAATAAATAGGAGAGTGTTTATGGGATATCATCACAGTTGCGGAGAGAGAGGTCAGAGTTATGACCCAGAGGCAGAGAGGCAGAGAGAGACCGAGAGAAAGTTCTACATTTGCACCCCCCCAATCTAACCAACCCTATCCAGCATCCATCCACTAGCCTACCTCCTGTGGTGGTGGAAAACCGCACTTTGCTCCTGCTTAGTTAAATGGCTAGTAAAGGAACACCATTTGTCATCAATTGCATCACACAACATTGAGCCTCCCGATGCATATACAACAGACCATAAAGTTCCTGATGGTATCGTGAATTTACTCGGATGAGGACAGTTCTTGCCGTCGTACCAAGGCCCAAAAAGATAGGCCAGATACTGATACACACACGTACACACACAGACTTTCACCCATGCTCTATTTATTTGTGTTTGGGTTCTGTGAATTGTGAGGGAATGAGAAGGCACGCTCATTTATATCGAGTTCCTAAACTGTCCTGGTTTAAAAAGCCAGTTGCTGGTTGGACTTGGTTGATGGTGGGTAATAATTAGTTTATTAAGGGAAGATTGCATGCATGCATGTGCAAACACAGTGTGGAAAGGAAGAGGGCTCAAGATTTAAATTCACACATGGAGAAATGTTTAGTGAGCAGCAGCAGCAACAACAACAACAAGAAGGAGGAGAAAGTTCACAGATAACTGGCCAATTTGTGAACAACTCACACAATCACTATCAATGCTTCACGCTATTTGCCCCCGACTCCACCAAACTTGGTCTCTTTGTTGCTCTCACTTTCTCCATAAATAAATAGGTATCAGCCCAACGGAATGTAACATTATTAAGAATCACCAACAAAACAATCCTCTCGGCCTAACCCCCCCAGCTCGCATGCATGCATATACATATATTCGTATTATGAGGCACACAGACACATGCCTCGTCTATTGGAAACAATTTTATCATCCGCACCCCCCAATATCCTCATGAACTCAGGAAGAAGAGATGAGAGGGGGTGGGGGAGAACATGTACGCATTCATGGATGGATATTTTAGTCATTTAACGATCTAATCCATGGCCACTCTCCCATGCAAACAACAAATCATGGGTGCCGTCCCTACATTTATAAATATCTTGGTTGAACTCATTAGCTTCTGCGGGCACGGAGTCAACCACTTTCTGCCTTCTCGCTCTCTTTCTCTCTCGGTCCTTGTTAATTTGCAACAGTTGTGAATAGTATTATGAGATGGTTTATTTTATTTCTTTCTGCCTGCCTGCCTGCCTGCCCTCCTGGGATGGGTTCGAGTTATTGAATTAGCGGTGCATGGAGATAAGCCGTGGTGGTGTAAAACATTAGTAGAAGGAGATATTTACCTTTGGACAAGCGCCAGAGCTCCTTGGAAGAGAACACACCGGTTGCAAGAATTTGATCATTGCAGACGACCCCGTTGTACGGATTGTGTGGATACCCTGTGGGGCACAAACAATGAGGAAATTAGCCCAAAAACAACTTTTACTCCAAGTGTTTCGTTTCATGGTTGATGCACTCATATGGAAATCAGTTTTATGCCACTACTGCTGCTGCTGCTGCTGCTGCTACCACTGCAAATATTCAGTATGGACATGTAGCACTGTCATGCCAACAACCAGAACCACATCATTGTTACAGTAGTAGCAGTGGTTGTAGCAGGGGTAGCAGCAGTAGAGCGGAAGGGAACGTGAGTGAAAGTTAAAGAAGACAAGAGTCGACATGTCGACAGGGCGAGAGACATAGGAAGAAAGGGAAGGGAAAGAAAGAAAGAAGAATTAGAAGGCTGTGTATGTACATAAATGTGTGTCTGTGTGTGTGTGTTTGTGGCTCACTGGACTTGTCGTCCTTTCTCCCCCTTTCCCACACACTTTCTCTCTTTCGCTCCCTTGCTCCCTTTGCTTCCTTCCGTCTTCCTTTCTTTCGCTCTTTCTTTCTTTCGCTCTTTCTTGATCTCACTCTTTGTCCATCTCAAAATTCAGAGTCTGCCTCGCCGATTGTTTTACTTGATCGCCTCAGTGCAGTCCACTTGCTCCTTCACAATGGACCTTTCACACCAGATCATCCCATGCAGCTATGACGCCTAAATGTACTCGTTTTGAGAAGGACAGGAAAGAAAAAAGGAAGGAAAGAAAGAAGGGAAGAAACCAAACACCCTTGTAAATCCCATATGCAGCAAACATCACGATTCAGCAGGTAAATACACAAGCCAGCCAACCACCCAACCAACCATCTACTCGACATGGCAGCATCGTCACCCACCCATCAACAAACTCACCAACCTACCCCAGAGAAAGAGAGAGAGAGAGAAAGGGACCAATTTTCCTAATGAAAGTGAAACAGGGTGTCGTGTATGAAAGTGCATTTCCCAGAAATGGATGAAACCCTTGGTATGAAAGGGAAGGCCATGTTTTTATCAATCCGACCCAAGTAGTACAAGTGTCAAATTCCATGTTGGGTTTGCTTTCCAGTCCCAAAAGAAACGATCACTTATGTCGACCGAACGGAGCCCACCCCGAGCAAAGGAAATTTACAACCAGCACTATAGCCACCACACCAAAGAGAAATCCATTTGATGGGCCGTATACAAGAGAAATGTGGGCAATAACTAAGGTCACAACATAGAACCATAGCCGTGGCGTGTTTGCTTGCACCACTTCCTCTTAAATATCATCCATAAATCCAAAATCTGAAATAGATTCCTTGTTCACCCGCCAATGGGCTGGAGAGAGAGCTCATCATTGGAAGCCACCAGATTTGTGGTGAAAGCTGGGGCGAAACATGTATACAACCAAGGTACGGTACGGAGGTGGTTCCACCAGGGAGGAACAACCACGAGGAGTAATAACTTTTAGTCTCTCCCATCCATGCCCCACGCTTGTAACCAACTTTTCGGTCTGTTTGCTCCTAGCTCCAAGCATTTCAATGCAATCCAACTCCTTTCTTTCCGAGACCCGCACCAGTCCTCGCAGAGGAAAAAGCAATGAGAGCCATTTTCAGTCGTAGGCTCCATTTATCATCGAAAGAAACCAATCGAAGGGATTCGATGGTTGGAAGAACAAGCATTCAAAGGTGCCTGGAAGCCAAAGAGGGAAAAGAGAAGAAACCGCAAGTGCTCACACATCCACGCCATGCTACGCCATCCACCCAAACCCAACCCAAGCAGGCAGGCAAGGCCTGCACTTTAGAGAGCTCTTAATAGTTGGGGAGTCATTCATTCATGGGGCGATTAGGAGGATGTTCTTCTTCAATGATATCAAACCCTTGTTCTTCTTTCTCTACAAATAAAACCCATTTTTCTCCTGGTCTCCTTACCATGCTAGCTTGGCGGAAGGGAAAAAGGGAGGAAGAGAGGAGGAGAGCTATGCAGCTGAAAGATGAGCCAGCAAGAAGCAGGGATACACCTAAACCAAACTCCCAGTGGTTGGATTTCTTGAATTGCGGCTCCTCTCGTGGTCAGAGTAGGAGGAAAGGCCCAAACGAAGAAAGAAAGAAAGAAAGGGAAGAAAGGAGAAGATTCTCAGAATTATTACCAGTCATACCCATCCCGCTTTTTTCCCCTTAAATTCCAAACCCACTCGGGCTGTCCAACGCACCCAAGAATATTTATGGGAGTCTCTCCCTCTACATGTAAGTCAGAATAAATCATCTCTTCTAATAAACCTGTACGTAGGCTCTGTGCCCTGTGCCATGTTTGACCTCACAATTACCTATTCATTAGATTCGGCTTGCTCACTTGAAATCATCCTCTGATTTAACACACTAAATTTACCAACCCGAAAAATCCTTGTCTCCTCTTCCTCCTCCTCCTCCACCATCTTCTTCGTCTTCCTGTGAGCTGTGAAGGAAGCGCAACAGTTAGCGTGGCTGACAAACAGGCAGAGTGGTGGAGTGAGTGAGTGAGTGAAATATTGCAACCGTCATGTTTAAGACAGTTGTTCATTGCGACTCATTTCACACCATCAATCATGCCTTCACCAGGGAGAAAGCGAGGAGAACTTGCTTTCTCCACTCTTTCACTCCCAGGTTGGGCCCACACGCAGCCACAGCCACAGCCCCATCCACACCACCACCACCACTCTGCTCCCAATTAGGGGATGACTTTCCAGAGGAAGAGAGGAAAAGAGAGATGAAGAGAAATCCGTAAAATTTGGGGCGAGTGGAGTCTCCTGATTTAAGAGTTGATAAAGACGGAAAGGGGAAGTTTATGTTTATGAGATCACAACTGATCCCGACGGAGGAGAGGAGAGGAAAGGAGCGGGGACAAAGCAGCATTGTTTTTCTCTCGAGTAAATGCATTAGAGCATTCAACACTCCAGGTCCCAACAGCCCAATCAGCAGATTAACCCTCGCTTACTTTCACCAACAATAAAAACTTTTACCCCTGCTACCTTCATTCCATACCATACCACGATACCACCAAGGAAGAACAGAATGATGCCTTTCAACTTATCAGAGGTGTAGGGTTGGATGGTTGGTTGGTTGGTTGGATGTGTGTGTGTGGGCATGCATAATTTTCAAATTCATTGACTTTGTCTGACCACAAGAAGGGGAAGAGATAAAATTTGTCTGTCGGAAACTGAGGACAAAAGTCACAATTTGCTCCCCATCACAGCCCTCTTGTTCCTTATAAAACAGGAGCAGTCTGGTGGTACTAGTGGGCATGGAGGAGGATACATATTCATAGTGTAGGAATAAAATCCCATGGAACTGCCATTATCCACCCAACGTCTCCCTTTCACCAAACTCTCCCAGCAGGTTGGGCCTGTTAAAAGGAATTTAAGGTCATTTCCCGATGACGACGGGGGGATCAAGCTACCACGAACATATTTCCAGAGAATGGAAGAGACACGGTGTGGGTGTTGAGGAAATTGTGGAAGCAAGATGTGGTGGACCCGTTGGAGTCGTCTGTGACAAGTGGATCCGCAGCCTGTAATGTAGCTCCACTTATCCTTCCTCTTACAGCAATTTCATCACTCGTTATTGAGGAAGAAGGTAATCATAAGACCGTACTGAATGGCCTCGTGTCCGCAACCTTCTCTCTGCCTCAAAACCCACCCATTTCGGATTGTTTCGCTCCCATAAAAGGTGACCAGTATCTTTTGAACAAAAAGAGACCCATCGACTCTCTCTCTCTCCCCACACTAACTTCTTGTTCCTACCCGATGAGGTCACATCCCTATTCCACGGGTTAGGCCAACCAGAGTTTTTGAGAGAAGACACTTTTTTTAAGCAAAGACAAAAGAGCCCACCAACTGGAGGGAAAAGATCAAATCAGGCAGGGTACAAGATAACGGAGCTGAGGACAGTTAGACATGATGGTCATAATATCCGGATCGGTTCTTCTTTTTTTCTGCACCTTCTTCTCCCTCACGTCACGGGACAGTCTGTTAGATGGTCAAAAGACGAGCAAAAGGGCCGATGGCCATCACATAACATTACTTACACCAACACGCCACCGGCCAACAAAGCTGGAGATGTGGATCATTGGACATGAAATTTATGCAGTTTATTCTTCTTGTCGTCGTGTCCTTTTGTTTGCATCTTTCGTTTACACACACACACACACACACACACGCGCTCTCGTGCCCGCTCGTTTACTAACCCTCTGAACTTTTATGTGTATGTACTTTCCAACTTCACAATCTCCCACCTGTCAACCTTTTCAATTTTTTTAAAAATAAACCTTAAATTGTGAATCTTCACTCTTCTCTTTCCCTCCCATTCTTTTCCCTCATCTTCTTCATCTTCTGCCTAATAAAACAACCAACTAGGCTTCCAATGCAAATTGGAACTTAGATTCCATTTCTAAGCAGGATTGAGCCAACATTAGAGAGAGCGAGGCAGAGAGAAAGCAAACGAGGGGAATAGAAATGAGTACTTGGATATGAGCATAGAGGACAATTCCAGAGAAACACACACACACGTAAGTACGTACAAAAAAAAGAGAGAAAAAGACTTCAACTGGTTGGATATCATCCTCCATCTAACAAAGTTGTAGGATTTTGGGAATGGCTTTCCTTTCCTCTTGTCCGACATGATACGAACAATTTTGCAGACAAAAAATTAGGAGGGGAGAAACAGGATGAAATGAAACAACACCATTCTCACTGCTCATCCAGAGGTTTTGTGCAACGTTGCAAATTCAAAGTGTGAGAGACCACTGGTCAAATATGGCAGACAATTGGTTCACTGAAAAATAAATGACTGCTTTGATGCAGACCCAAACAGACCTGAAAGACGGAGGACTTTCATTTCACATTTTCCGAGTACATTATGAATACAACTCGCTGGTTGGTTGCCCCATCTGTAAATCGGATCTACATGTCCGAAACTCTCTTTCCAGTAAAAAAAAAACTTGTGCAAGTGTACAAGAGATAAAACGGCGAATGAGAAAAAAATGCATACGTAGTGCAACTTTTTCCTTTATATTTCCTTTAAGAGAGGAAAATATACAGAGATAGGCCAGCTTGTGTATCTCACCAAGTTGAGCTCTAATAAACAGAGCCCTGGGTGTATGTACACGGAAAGGACAAAAACGGAGAAACAAAGTTGTTCCGTTGTTGAGGACTCCAAAAGTAACCCTTTCTGATGTAGCAAAAACAACAAAAACAAATGAGCCTCAAAATTTAGACAATTGACGAGTAGAAAAAGAGAGAATGGCGGAATGGCGCATCACTAGTTCACAACTCAGACTTATGTAGAACTGTTCCTACTGCTGCTTCTCAGAAACATCAGCATCAGCCAAGTTAAGACAGTCGGCAGCCGTTTTCAAATGCTAATCCGCATTCTTCAATTAAATAACGTCGCCGAGCCGCGTGGCTGATGATAAAGTCATACAAGACAACAACACAAACACATATATAAATGCTTTATGTATAGTGTAGAAACATGGTACTTTTCTTAGCATTTTGTATTTTAAAGGACCAAGCCGGAGGGAGAAGCTCTATCTTTTTGAGGAGAAGGACGGAAGAGTGGAAAGATGGTAATGAGGTGCAAAATCAAGTCTCTCAGAAAGCGGTGATAAAAAGACTTAATTGGGAGTGAAGGACATCCTACACGGCAATTAAGAATCTTTGGAGCAGCCATAAGGCAAATTTCATTAATGAGTTGCAAACTGCCTGAATACAAATGTTCCGTCCCACTTTTCCTCCATCGGTTGCTTCCTTGCTTGGGTGCTGTGTTAAGAGGGACCCCTCCATACTCCTGGCCTGGCTTCCTTTTATCATAACTCCCATCTTGCACAACCGATTAAACGGACACCCTTTCCTCTCCTCGTCTTCTTCATTTTCCCCTCTCTTCCACGACTTTGATTCAAATGCACAAACAAGTCAAAGAAATCTCCACACAGGGGCAGAGATTGTAGGAAAACAACAATGTTGACAAGGCCTGACAAAGGGTGTAGTGGGTGATGCAGGCAGATGGCTGGATAAGACCAGAGTAAAATACTATGCATATAAATGCTTTGTATGTGTATATGTATATGATTGCAGGCTATAACGCCACACTAAGCAGTGCATAATGAGTGTGAAATGGAGGGATAATCACGAAAGTAGTTTTATGCTTGATAAGTTGGTGGTAGTTAAGTAACTCTGGAGCATAATTTGTTCTCACTTTCCTCCCTGGTCCGGAATTTAGAGTGGAGTGTTCCCACCGCAGATTGGAGAAAAAGACAGAGGGAAGGGTGGGAGGCTCGGGAGAAAGGAGCATATTCAGGCATCCGTCTAGTCTTGGGAAGAAAGTCACGAAGAAAAGTTAAGTTAACGACAAGTCCAGCATTGTTTATGCACAGGAGGAGTAGTTGCCGTCGTCGTCACCCTACTGCAATGCACTTAAAGCCTCACGGAAAAGTTGAGCTCCAGTCCGACCACTTGACTAAATCCAGTCTCATTTCCAAGGAGATGATGATAGTTTGGGAAGACGAAGGAGCCGGCGTTTGCATTTGGAGGCACTTGGTGGTGGGTTAACTATCTCTTTGGATAGATTAAGGTGATATTCAGCCCCATTCAAATGAAGACCCTCCACATTAATGCCTCCTCCAAACCAAAACCAAAACTAGGGATTCTATTGCTGTTGCTTTATCCATTCCTTCTAATTTCATGAATCTAATTAAAACTTTGAGCGTGATGAGCCCTGCTTGCTTGTCCTCCATGTGCTCACTTTATGTGAGTGTTTATCGAATCTGGGAAATGATGGTGGTGGTGGTAAGAGTTGGGTTTTGAGTTCTCCTGAAACAGGATGGAATCAGTTATTGCGTCGTTGGGAGTAGTATTCCTTCGGCGTGCCCACCCAAATATTCATGACTGTGGAAGAATATTGAGTGAGCAGCAGTCAGTCGAGTCAAGGAAGATATTATTATTATATTCTGGTCGGTTGGGAGCGGGCGGACGGACGGCGGGCGGTGTGGTGCTCCGAGAACAGTAACATGGGAGTGTCGTCCTCCAAATACTTTTGGTAGTGGAAAAAAGATGAGACGACGAAGAAGAAGAAAAAGGAAGACCAGACCAGATGCCACTCAAGCGGGTGCAATGCAATAATAGCAAGTGTAATATGGGAGGAAACAGGAGGAAGTCGCATAATAAAAAATATCCGGAAAATCTCTCTTTTCACAACTAAAAAGTAACTGTTTGTGAGTCCCATGAATATTGCTTGCTTTTCCATCCATCCCAAACAGACTCGCTCCCTTCCTTCCGTGCCGTCCACACACACTCACTCACTCCAACCGATCCATCCATCCATGGTCACCACACCACGTAGGAGGGAAAAAAACTCTTTTCCTTCACTTGATTTCTTTCTTCGTAACTATTTTCGTCTCCTAAACCCAACTCAATATTCGGACTCAGTTGTCATAAAGTGAACAAGTTCATAAAGTGGGTGAAGGTTGATGGCTCAAGTCGAGATATGATATGAGTGACCAGAAGTCAAAATGAAGTCATAACCAAGTGTCACACATGTGTCAGTTTATCACCCTGCTCTTCCATGAATGCCACTCTAGCAAATCTATGTAAATCCGACCAACCAAACAAGTAGAAAAGTAGGAGAAAGCAACCGCAGATTGGAGGGCAGGGCAGTCACAAATAAAACTCAATTTCCGTTTCACACGCCAAATGAAAATTCCGATGGATCACTGGAAACCATGGGTGTTCATATCATATCAAATGTAGGGGCATTGGCAGAGAAAATGCGATAAAGCGGAATAAAAAGAACGCCCTGTTTAATATCCAAATATTATTTTCATAAGAGTAAAGGATCAGCCCCCTTTTCGTCCACACGGACGTATGCATACGTGGAATATATTGAGCAGTCCAATAAAAAAAGTACGTATATGAAGAGAACAATGGGATAGATTGATTAAGAGAGCTGAACAAAGTGTGTGAACAACCAGAGATGGGTTTAGTACGGAGGGAGGCGGTAGTGGTGGTGGTGGTGGCAGCGTCGGAGAAAGTGATCAGAAGGGGTTGGGTAATCTCTCAAGATCTGCCGACATAAATTTCTCCGTCTTTACTCCTCCTGCACATGACGACACTTCAGCACTTTTCCATGCAAATTCTTCACACACTCATTTGCATAGGACAGAGATCTGACTGCACATAAACCCATCCAGCTCGAGCAGCCTACTCCTCCGTCCAACAACACCAGTCTACCAAATCCACAAAATGTTTTGTTTCCAAACAGAGCAGCCTCATTACCGCATCATTATACAGTGGTTTGGTTATTCAACAGCACTTTATGTTGCACACTAAAAACAAGGGGGACAAGGGAACGGAGTCGGCATTTTTGTGGACCCTCTTTCTCAAGTGGACACACTGTCACACACTTTTACATACTCTTCCTCCACAATGTGATGCATACTCACTCACTCACCCAAACTCAAACTCAAACCCAAATTCTAAATCATACCATCATCATCACTTGCACTTTTGGTTTGAAATGGTGAAGACGAGAAGAAGAGTATTTTTGAGGGTTGAATGGATCCTACTTACATGAAGCAGTAAAAGGAGGGTGGAAGAAGAAAGAAAGAGAGAGAAAAAAACGATAAAAAGATTGGAGTGACCACCACACACATTCTCTCAACCACATACACACCACCGAGAAAGAGACACATGGAGCAAGCCAGCCATCCAGTTGGTTTTCCATGTGGGACACAGTCTGAGAAATATGCCCACCGCTGATTGTGGCGAAAAAGGTTGGGGTTGGTTGGATGGCGTGTCCGAGATTTACGGGCCTATACATCAGCTCTAATGTGAGTGCTGACTCTGGACTCGGTCTGCTCATCATCGGCCCAACCACATCGGCCCATCATCCCACATTGACACTACCACTCATGCTACCACATCACCCACCCACCCAGCACCACCTCAACCACCACCTCTCATTGACCTCACATACACATCGGGACAAAGGTGACCCTGGTGCTCTCTCTCCACTCTTATCGCCGTGTCCATCTCTTTTCGCACTCGGCCCAATCACGACCATCTTTCTCACTTTGGATTTGATAGGGCACAATTTACTACAAACTTTGGGGTATTAACAGAAACTAATGGTGTTGAGAAAGAGGAGGAGGAGGTGAATCAAGTCTCAAGTTTCGGCAGACTCGGCCTAGGAGGATACTACGAAATAGGGAGAGAGGGAGAGAGATCAATGGGAGAATAACATGCACGAGGAGAGTGGAGAGTGGTGGTGAGAGAACCAACCTCAACGCCGATAAGAGGATCATCGTCAGCACAATTGGCCAACCGTTTTCTAATCGACTTTCTAATGTTTCTTCTCTCCTGATATCGTCCCATCTTCCGAAAACTAACCCCGTACACAAACCTTGTACACAGACAGGCACCCACCCAGCCCAAACGGAGAGAAAGACGTGCGAGAGTTCTTATTGTGAAGAGATTTAGTTGAAATAAAAAAGTAAGCCGCATCCAATCCACACTTGACTTGCTCTTTCCTCTTGTCTACATTTGATATCTTCATTTATAGCTGAAATCTCTGAAAGAACAAGTGTAATAAAAATTGCCTAAAAGAGTGGAAAAAAATTTATCACTTTCTCTCGTGCTGCTGACCGTATCTCTTTCTCCCGACTGGCTCAACTGCTCTCACTTTGGTTGCTTTCACTAATCCACAGCCACCACCACCACCACTCTCTGCTGCATTCCCTGCTCATTCCCTTCTATTCGGATAGCATCCCTGCTTTTTATTTAACCCTCCCTCCCTCCAACCCTCCGCCATATACCTCAGATTCCAATACAATTTCCAAACAAAACACAAACAATGTCCTCGTCTTTGACGGCGTCAACTAATTCAATTGTGAATTGTGGAGGGAAAGGAGATTTTATTTCTCTTCTATGCACAAACTTCGGCCTGCCTGCTAACCAGCCAGCCTCCCCCGTCACAAGTCAAACAGAGGAATTAGCCAGCAATCAACAACGTTTACGGAATAACTTGGACTTACAAGGAATGGAAAGTTAGATTGTTAGATTTCCATTATTTTTGTAGCAATTAATTGGTAGTGTCAATTTGAGACGGTGATCAATTCATTTGCAACTTTTCCTGCTCAGACTGATTCGATTAACTGTTCTTTTCCCCCCTCCCTTTTTCCCTCTTTTCTTATTGTGGACTGCTCTGACTGGGATGATGCGATCAAGTAGAGTGAGTTCAGTTCTCCACAGTTGACAAAGGAAGGGAAATTATATGTAAAAAGACAGCAAGGAGAGACAAGAAAGGATGAGCAATTTCCTATCTCGGGCTAATTTTTACTCTCACTTAATTAATTTAAAAGAGAAAGAACTAATTGTGCCGTTTTCCAGGAAGGAGAGTGATACAAGGATAGTCAGTGGAGGAAATCACATTGGTGATGATGATGATGATGGCGATAATGAAAAAGAATGGAAAGAATGGAAGGACTCACCCTTGAACCCCCTGTCGTCATCCTTCTCATTGTTATTGTCACACATCCCACCCATTGCATCTGAAATCAAAAAATTTATTTTTTATTCTCATAATTTTTCTGTACTCCATCCATTCATCATCCAACTTCCGATGCCTTTGTTTCCAAATTCATAAATCTGTCCTATTTCGACAGTTATACGACACCTTTCTCCTTTTTTCAATTTTGTAATCAACTCATAAAGAACCAAGTTTGTCTTTGAAATCTTAATGAGTCCTTATTTATTGTCTTTGCTTTGTTGTGATGTTCCCTGGTTATTTTTGGAAGACAGTTTTTTCCTGTCTTACATCACGCGGCGGAGAAAGAAAGAGTGACCGCGGCCGCAGCAGCAGCAGCAGGGGCTCGACCGACCCGTGTGCATGGTCGGTCGGTTGGTTGGTCTTTGTGGGGAAGAGAGAGAGGAGGAAAGAGCCGGAGTCGGCAGGCGATGGGAGCACTTAGCGTTATGTGAGAGTGTGTGTATCGGATTTTATTCATCCCCGCTGAACACGCAAAGGGAAGAGAGCAAGACTTTCTTTCCTTCCTTCCTCTCTCTCTCCTTGTTCTGCCATCCATATACATTCCCCGTCCATCCCAATTACTCATTCCTAAAGTCACGAAAGAAACTTGTCTTCCTCCCTCCCTTGTCTTGGCCGCATTTCCTCTTTTTATTCCAAACTCTCTGTCCTTCCCACTTTCTCTTGGCTTCACATCCTGTCCGCTTTCCCCACAGCCGGTCTCTGAGTTGGGACAGGTGGTGGTGGTTGATGTGGCAGGAGCTCTTGTTCAAGTGGTGTTGTAGTGGTCATGTTAATTGCATCCTTATACCCACCTCCTCCTTTTCTTGGGATGCTTCTGTCATGTGTAGAGCCTGTGGTGGGTGGTGGTGGTGGTGAATGCATGGTCAGTGAATGAGGTAGGAGAATAGAAGCACCCAAATAATTTGATCTCTAATTGAAACTTGATTGATGAAATGGGCTCAGGTTTTGATGGTGGTAGATTTCGTTGGTTTGGTCGCAAGGGCAACCAAGCACACAATGAATTCTAGCTAATGGATTCTGAATGCAT
>JAQIWC010000045.1:0-16252 GCA_034694605.1 Folsomia penicula | reverse complement strand
ATGCTCTGGCTTGGCTTCTTTAATCTGAGACACAGAAATCTGTAAAGACAGTGTAAGGCGGTGTAAAGGAAGGGATCGCATTTGCAAGACCCAGTTAATCTCAACTCAAGCTAAAGCTAACCCGACCACCACTCATCATCATCACCACACACAACCTTGAGGATATTATAATAGAGTCAGGTTCTTGTACATGTGTGGCGTTGGTGCCCTAGCTGTGTCTTGAGCTATCTGTGATATATTTATGTACGCATTCCGACTGCATCTCTCCTTTCCTCATCTTTCATTCAGATTTACAAGCATGGAGTGGAGTCAAGCTATTTAGCTCCTCTCATGATTATTCTTTCTATTAACATGTGCTTCTCCCTTCCTTAGGGAATACGAGGAAAGCCACAGTCTTAAACTTGGGAATTAATGGTATTTCTTAGTCTGGGCTTAATTTTGGTGGATATTCTATTCCACTCCACACACATGCGTGTGTATAATCAACGGTCAACCCACTAAAAACTAAAATGTTTGCTCATACTCATACTCATGCCGGTACTTCCTCCCTCCCCCAGAAAGCCAGGGGACTTTCTTTGAAAGGCCTTCTTCTCAGAAGAACGTGAGGCTGAATAATGCATGTACCCAAAAGGAAGAGGAAAGGAAGGTCCCTTTGAAGAGTCGAGAAAACAAGAGTGCTCTTTATTCAGGAATATTGAGGATCAAAGTCCATCAAACACTTGTTCCCACCTTAAATATGGATGCAAGGTCACAAAGGCAGAAATTACAGCTCTTCCAGGAACATGGGGATAGGGTCTGGCTTGGACATGTGGTTGTTAAGTTGAGGGCCTATGCGTCACCAAAAGACAAAACAAGATACGACAGCCCTGAAATCTTTTTTCTTTTACTTTGGTCTCGGTTTTGCTTGTTCCATTCCTTTGTTACAAAGTTGTAGACGAGTTGGAGGCTCCAATCTATTTTAAAATTATTGCAATTTTGTTCATTGGTTAATTGATTAAAATCTGCCAAAATCATTTGTCATTATCAGAGTGTGTTTAAGGAAACTGGTAAATGTGGAGGAGAAACTCTGAGTATGCATTTATGCAGGGTACTCTATTTAGGTTGATAAAGATTAGAATTGTACACTACACTGGTGTGGCATGGCTGGGTTGGGTGGGTGGGTGTGTAACGGCTATGAGTTGGGAAATCATATCAGTAACAGAAAGTAGTTATCAGGGAAGAAGAGCGAGGGATTGATTGAGTGAACGAGACGCCAAACCACGAGGATTCAGAGGGAGAGATGATATAAATAATATTCCAGTCTTGTTTGTAGATGAACTCTGGACATGGATTTCGTCAGCCAGTCGGAGATATTATCACTTGCATAATTGAAATTGAATTGATTCATTTGGGAAGTACACCACAGCACAGCACTGAATGGTGGCGTATCGAATGAGGTGATATGCACAGCACAGCCATCCAGACTCATCACATCCACATGGTCACCAACCACGGTGTGTGTCATGAAATGGCTTAATTTAATGTAAAATATGGCTTCAAGATTTGTATATCAAAGAGAATCGTTAAATCAAGCAAGCAATGCTAGGGAATGCTGTGGAGGGATACGATTTAAAAATATAACTAATTTTTTTCATTGTTAATGAAATACTGAATAAATCAGGGAGTATAATATAATCTCAGTTGGATGAGATTAAAGATAGGGGAATCAAGAAGAAAAGCAGAAGGGAGTCAGTTGGGGGATGAGAATAGCAATAAGCACAGGTTCCGATTGACACAATGATGTCGGATGTCAGGAGAGCATGAGTTGTTGGATTTGGTTTGGTCTTCGAGTCTCTGAGACGTAGAGTGACAATTACTTGATCTTGTTGCAAAGTTGCAACGTGCGTGATTTTTGAGAAATAAGGTGAGCAAGGCAAATGCAAATGGGACAACAGGGTGAACGGGTATCTTTGGCCAGTTTGTAATTATTATTTATCTTGGATTTTAATTTTACGATTTTGGATTGACTATTGACTGCCATAAAATGTGGCCCTTGACTACATAAACATGATTAATATTTTAACAAGTCATTTCTTTCTCCCATAGTTGGCAGTAAGCAGAGTGAGGGAGGAGACAGTCCAATATGAAAGTAACGGATGGTTTGGACAACGCTTGTACCGACAGCAACAGAACCAAAGTGCCCGAACCGGCAACAATAAGCTCAGTGAAATGTATGACAACGGGAGAACATGACAAAGACGTGCTCCCCACGACCACACCTCCTCCTAGGAACGGAGTTCACTCGGACCTGAGCAGTTCCGGAGGTGAAGACCCAGAATCCGAAGTAGAATGCTCTCAACTCAACGGGAGTTCCTCCCACAATGGGGTCGAGGAAAGTGGAGGCAGTCACCCCAACGGGGAGGTGAATGGGGACAATGCGTCTAAAACCAAGAAGAAAGACACGCACCAAAGTAGTTCTACTTCCAAAGCAATTAAAAATAGTCGGAATTCGGAGGAGAGAAATGGAGTGAAGGCCAACAACAACACTGGAACGCCGCCGACCACCACCAGCTCGGATGAGAGTGAGGATGTAAAAGACAAAGCGGAAGGGGGTGGGGATGGGGACAGTGCAACATTCTATGTTCACGACAATGGCCTTTCCATCAAAATCATGGCTCCAGGAGCAGAAGCCTTTGAGATTCAGGTGGCTGTACGGTTTAACATTAACCTTTTCTTTTACCCCACACGGCATTTATTTATGCAAATGGATGCATTTATTATTATTAATAATGTTCTCCTCAATTTTTTGGCAGGTTTCGAGCAGTGAGATTGTTCAGGAGCTTCATCAACTCCTCATGGAGCGTGAGGACACTTGTCATCGAACCTGCTTCTCCCTCCAACTGGATGGGACGACACTGGACAATTTTGCAGAGTTGAAAAGCATACCGGGTCTCAAGGATGGGTCAATTATTCGTGTGGTTGAGGAGCCTTACACCTGCAGAGAAGCTCGGATCCATGTGAAACATGTCCGTGACCTGCTCAAACCTTCGGATTGGGCGGATGCCTATGCCGGAGCAGACTGTGCCTCCCTCTCCTTCCTCAATGCCGTCAGTGGAGGGGACTTGTCAGGGAAGAAACGTGTTGTGGACTGCACACCGCCCGACTACATCATGCCCGGAACGGCCAACTCGCTCCTTCTTAACCCCATCCACCCTTTGAACAAAGAACATAAACCCATCTCTTGCCTAAAGGTGCGTACTTCCTGTTGTAATAAATATAATATAATGAATAAATATAATTAGTCCTTAATCAACGCCTTACATGCACACATATGTTCAATTTAGATAAACTCTGTTTTGAATGTTTGTAATTATCAGGTTATGGCAGCATCTGGGTGGAATCCTCCCCCTGGCTACCGGAAACTTCATGGAGATTTGATGTATCTGTTGGTGGTAACACTAGAGGACAAAACGTGTCACATAACTGCTTCCCCTCGGGGGTATTACCTTAACCGTTCTTCCATGGATGAATTTGACCCGCATCCCGCGTCCCCCAACAATTTCCTTAGTCACTCTTTGATCGAGCTATTAAACCAAATAAGTCCAGCATTTCGTAAAAATTTTACCCAACTTCAAAAACGAAGGATGAGTCGGCATCCTTTTGAGCGTGTGGCCACTCCCTACCAAGTCTACAGCTGGGTCTCTCCTCCTATCCAGCACAACCTGGACTCTATCCGGGCGGAAGAAGCTTTCTCATCAAAATTAGGCTATGAAGAACACATTCCTGGCCAAACACGAGATTGGAATGAAGAGCTTCAATCCACCCGAGAACTTCCCAGGTCAACACTTCCCGAACGACTACTTCGAGAACGTGCCATTTTCAAAGTGAGGATCATTGTCAAATTATTTACAAGTTGACGCAAGAATTTTTGTTCTGCAATTTTTATACAAATTTTTTTACAGGTTCATTCGGATTTTGTGTCTGCTGCGACACGAGGAGCAGTTGCAGTGATTGACGGCAACATCATGGCCATCAATCCTGGAGAAAGTCATAAAATGCAAATGTTCATTTGGTCCAACATTTTTTTCTCTTTGGGATTTGATGTTCGCGACCACTACAAAGAATTGGGAGGGGATGCCGCGGCTCATGTTGCACCCCGAAATGATCTTCAAGGCGTTGCAGCCTACAATGCCATTGATCTTGAGGGGCTCTACACTCTGGGCACAGTGGTGATTGACTACCGAGGCTACCGCGTCACAGCCCAATCCATCATTCCGGGGATACTGGAGAGAGAACAGGATCAATCCGTCGTGTATGGTTCCATTGATTTCGGCAAGACGGTCGTGACGAACGATAAATATTTGGAGTTGCTCAAGAAAGCTGCTCCACGACTGAAAGTCCTGCCCCACTACGTATTTAATGAAAAGGAGGAAATTGTGGAGCTCTGTTCTTCCGTGGAGTGTAAAGGCATCATTGGGAACGATGGTCGGCACTACATTTTAGATTTGCTCAGAACTTTCCCTCCAGACGTCAACTATTTACCTGGTGAAAATTTGGAGCTTTCCGAGGACATCAAATCCTTAGGCTTCCCAATGGAACATCCCCATAAATTGTGTTGCCTCCGACAAGAATTGGTCGATGCATTTGCCGAGTCACGATACATGAGCTTTATTAAATTGGCAGCATATCATTTACAGACAATGGGTCTCAACAAAAAATTAAATATCGAACCAGCTCCGCTTGCCAATAATTCAACCACGGATGACACTTCAACATCGGCCGAGGAAAAGAAATCGAGCGACGCTACAGAGCAGGATAAGACCCCCAAAGAAAGAGGCGATGGAGAACCTACCAAGATTGAGCAAGAGTCCAAAAAGGAGGGCGCAGCTGCAACCCCTGACAAATCTCCGGAAGAATCCAGCACAGTGAAAGCCATTCGACAAGCAGCAACCTCTGTCTGCTCTTTATCCGAAACTGAATTTGACATCCGCTTTAACCCCGACATTTTTTCTCCAAGTGTCCGACATGCGGAACCGACTCCGGAAAAACTGGCTGAAGTTGCCGCAAAAGAGGCAGAGAAGTTGGAGGCTGAAAATAAAGCATCATCGACTTCCTCCTCCTCCTCTTCAGAGGGGTCACCCTCCTCCTCCTCGGCTGCCGCCGCGAATGGTGGCGGTGAATCAACCACAAAGGAAATTATTGCCCATCCTAAAAAGTATCCAGGCATGGATCTCCAAACTCGTCTGAATAAAGAGGCTTGTGAATTTTTGCTAATCTACCAAATCCCACAATTTGTTCGAGACATCACTTCCAATAGGTAAGGATCCTCACAAATTGTGAACAATATTCCTATACAAAAAATAGCTCTTGCATCCTTCGTCCTTCCTCTACATGCGTATTCAATGTTGTTGTTCCCATCCATTTCACCAGGGGTGGGTGGATGGATGGCTGCATGCATGTTTGTATATAAAACGTATACATGTTGCATGACTGAGCTTATTTGGTACGGGTTGTTGGTTTATGATTAATAGTGCTTGCGCCCTGGATAGTGGCTCAACATTTTTTGGCCCCAATGCTCTCATCATGGACGGTCTCACTTTGTCTGCGGCCATGCACGCGAGAGGAATCAACATTCGCTACTTGGGACGAGTCGTTCAACTCTTAATTGAGCGAGAAAAGACAATCAAAGAGTCTGTGAGTCGGATCACGGTGATCAACGGGAATGGGCCAACCCCACCTTCTCAGCCGAATCAAAATGGGACGACACCCTCCTCAGGCCAGTCGACGACTGGAACTGGGAATGGCGGAGGATTGGCAAATTTGCCTCACTACATGACAACCATTGCTGTTATGGAACTCATTGCCCGATCTGCCAAGCACATTTTTAACCCTTACGTACAGGTGAGAGTTGGATTGGACTGGAAACTTGGTGGAGTAGGAAAAAAACAATTCATGCTCAATTTTATATTGTTTTGATTCCAGAGTGTGGATGTTATGAACCAAAGTTTGGCCATTAGCCATTTCTTGAACTGTCTTTTAATGTCCGGACAGTCTTCTGTGCCTCCTAGTCTTAATGATGAGGTGAGACCCAAGCCAAGCCATGCTTGCATTCCTGCTTTTGTGGTCATTTTGATTAAAACAAGAAATGATTTTCTTCTTCTTTCAGCTCACGCCGTTTCGAAGTACTCGTGGGGGTACACATCGAAACAAAGGGAGGCAGAAGGCGAGGAATAGTTCCAGCAACAGTGGGACTGGGATTGAGTGGACTGCCTTGACTTCGTCTTCCTTGTGGGAACAAATCCTTGTAGAAATCACTTCCTACTACGGACTCACTTTCCCGGAGGCGGCCATGGAGTCGTTGGACGTGGCACTGAGTCTTTATGGGGTCCAGAAGATTTCTCTCCTTCGCTCCTTCACTCTCAAGACAGGAGTCCAAATCATGCTCAGGGAATATCAGTTCAGCCGAAATGGAGGCTCGTTCGCAAAGTCTTCTGGCAACACGTTCACTCAGGAAGACATCCTCAATGTCTTCCCTGTGGTTAAACATATTGATCCCAAAGTAAATTGAATTAAATTTAAATGCATGCAATAAATGCTAGGAATGCAATGGATTTTAAAATTTAAAAAAATTTTAATTAAATCCAGGCTTCGGATGCTTATACATTTTTGGGAACTGCTCAATCCAAAATGTCTTCAGGATTCTTTCGGGAAGGCTACGAGCTTCTTAGTGAGTCCCTGAACCTGCTAAATAATGTGTATGGAGCCATGCACCCGGACATTGCGCTGTGTTTGCGATCCTTGGCTCGTCTCAACTATGTGATGGGGGAGCATGGGGATGCCATGGCTTATCAACAAAAGGCACTCTTCATGGCGGAGCGTATTTTGGGTGTGGATCATCCCACCACCATTTTGGAATACACTCACTTGGCGTTGTACTGCTTTGCGAATAACCAGGTCACGACGGCTCTCAAACTTTTGTATCGGTGAGTAGAGTAAACTGAAGATAAATTAACCGCATTTGAATGAGATTTTAACAGTTTACTAAAAAACATATTCCATTTCTCTTCCTCTTTCTTGTGTAGAGCTCGATATTTGGCCTTGTTGGTTTGTGGGGAGAACCATCCTCATGTAGCCCTCTTGGATAGCAATATTGGCCTCATTTTGCACGCAGTGGCAGAATACGAACTTTCCCTCAAGTTTTTAGAAAAAGCCTTGGAACTCAGCAAAAAGTATTTTGGTGCTAGATCACTAAAAACAGCAGTAGGACATCATTTAGTGGCAAGAACACAAAGTTGCATTGGTAAATCAAATTCCTTTTCTTTTCTTTAGCCATGTGTGTGCATGTGATTTGTTTTACTAAATTAAACATTTACATTCTTTAAAGGTGACTTCCGATCCGCTTTAATGAATGAAAGAGAAACATTTTCCATTTACCGGGAGCAGTTGGGTGAAAAGCATGAAAAGACCTTAGAAGCCTCAGATTGTTTGCAACACTTGACGCAACAAGCAGTTGTGTTGCAAAGGAAGGTCAGTCATTTAGCCACACAATCATTTCCGTAATTTTGAACCGTTCTTTTTAGTATTTTATAAACTTTTGTTTTTTTGACGTATACCTAGATCAATGATTTAGCTCACGGCAAGGGATTACCACCCATCCAAATTCAGCCACCAAGCATGGGATCCGTTTTAGACATGTTAAATTTGATAAATGGAATATTATTCATGCAAATTAGGTAATTGTTTTTCTTTATTAAATAAGACGGATTACATGAATTATTTTTTACATAGTCAACTCATTTTAACCCCTTCCTGTTTTGTACTCCATAGTCAACAAGATATCGAAACATTTAAGGCTGAATTGGAGCAACGCGCAAAAGAATTATCTCCGAGCAATCAACCACTAATCCAGTCCAATCACACAGCAATTGAAGAGCCGGTGGAGTAAACTAGTCGACGGCTCAATAATAACGTTAACATTAAAATTATTCGCCTATTCATTCATTCATTACATATAAATTCAATCAGAGTCCATAAATAGCCACGCAATTACTCAATCTTATATATTTTGTAAGCAATTTTTGTTAGCAAAGAAGTACAAAGTAACTGTTGCTTCCTTATAATTGAAACGACATCCTCATAAAGTACGTCTCATGGAGCAAAGATATGGGGTTGGGTTGGGAGTTGAGTAATTCAATGACATAATATTGATTCTCTGTGCATTTTAGGAATTGCACAGCCAAAAGAGAAGGAGGGGAATGTACATATTCCTTCTCATGCGATTGTAGTAAAAACCGTAGTTGTGATGATTTTCAAGTGTACTTTAGACAACAAATGTTGTGATAGAAAAATGTAGCTGGATTAGTTTGATACTTAGATTTATTTTATAGAATGGCCACACACGTGGTTAGATAGAAGGACATGGTCAATATTCACTGACTTTGTCAAAGTGTTGGTTGGGTTTGTTAAACAGTCATGAATCGTGCCATCCATGGGCAAAGCGTGTGACCTACAAATAGACCTACGTGATGATTGAATTAGTCTGCTAATCATTGGACTTACTGTAGAGAACTGATTATTGCATTTATACACCGGAAATACATTGTACGTAAGCATATATTTACATAATCTATGAAATATATATGATAGATACAAATAAGAAAAAAACCCTTCATTTCGTTACATTTAAAACTACTTAAATAGAAACGCTTATATTTTTAGGAGCCTGTTGTGAGAAAAGAAGGGGAATGTAGGCTAGTTAATTAGGACCCTAACGTAAGGAATGTTTTCCAAATGTTTCATCCACGCCACGACTTGTGTTGGTTGTGTCGACGAACGTACGCGATACGCGATTTTTGTCCCACTATTACAATTCCTACACGTTTGTAGCACGCACCTCGGCTCTATATGAAGGTTGTTTCACATACGGAATTATACGTGCACATGTATAATCCCGTACACTTATGTATGTATGCACGTGCACAACACTACCCACCCATGAAAAAAGCACAGAGCAGATTAATACTGTTAGGACATGCATGGGACAATGACGTACTGTAAATGAGGACTAGAGAGGAAGGAACGAAATACAATTACCACTTTTCTCCTGCACGTGTGTTTCGCATTTCAATTTCAACCGACCGAGACCTTTTTTACTCCGAGTTCCATCCACAAGTACACAAAATATCGACATCACACATGCCAAATTTACCAACATTGCATTCAAGCATCCACATATACAGCCAAAAATTCGGTATTACAATTTACAATTCCAACATTAGGGTGAAATTTGTCATTCTAATTTACGGTGAGTGAACGTTGGCATTTATAAAGTTTTAACTCAAACTCGGTTTCTTCTTCTGATGCGGTTCATTGGAACAACTCGTTGTCAATTTAAGCATCCAATCCAAATAAACAAACCTAGGAACTATTTAATTCATTCAGGGAGCCAGAAACCAACGAACAAGACTGTGAACCGTATATTTACAGATATGTACACACATACAAGCTCTAATCTTAAGTAGAAACTACTTCCCCATTTCATTTCATGCACATACGACGGGAATTGTAATCATCTTTTATCAAAATGTAAAAAAAAACCGTTCATTTTACAGGCAGCACAATTTTCAGAGTTATCAATGACAACTTATCATTAACTTAAAACGAGGCTGTGGCAAAAGTTTTAGTTCTGTCACCTCATTGTTCCTTAATCCAGAAACTGCCAACCAACATATTGTGTTTCGGAAAAAAGACATCTTTTACTACTTAAGATTAGTCGCATGAGATTTTTTCATACCAGTGTCCTTCAGTTACATATGTCTGTATGTGTATGGGTGTGGAAAGATCAACGCCGTGCAACTTTCACCACCATCATAAAGAACGTGGCGCCTGCAATGAGCAGGAGGAGAAAGGGACTTGGCTTGAATACTTAATGATTAATGATTCCATCGAACGATTATCTGTATTTATAGTCAAAATAAGTTTCTACAACTGTGGATGGATGGATGGAGGCAGAGTTCATATGACCCTTTCTCACATTTATGAAATGCTGTAATAATTAAATAAATACTGTATCCTCTCTCTCTCTCTCTACACTTATCGTTAGACATACTTGTTTGTTAAGATTTTACGAGGTTATCCTTCAACTGTTGAATCCACGTAGTTTAGTTTTGTTAGTTTACTCACCTAGACTAGAGTTACAAGTTGAGACTGCACTTAATTGTTTAATAGTTGTTTGAGCTTCAGTTATTGCCCCTTGGCTAGTCTTTTATTGTTCATTGGAGTGTGTAGGCAGGCAGGCATTCGATTTCGAGGAATATAGATTTGTTGAAACTGAGATAATTTCAGGAAAGAACCTAAACCTAAAATCCAGTCAGTCACTTATTTAGGTCTGGGTCATGCCATAATTATTGATGGTCATAGTTATTATTGCTACAATAAAATATACCTTAATTGTATTGGTAGTCGAAATAGAAATAATTAATTGTCAATTTTTTGTGGTTCAGCAATAATTATGCGAGGTTCCAATTAATTGTCCAATCAATGTTCATCCCATTTACTGTTACATACATCCACCAACCACTTCCTCTTTTCAATAGTACATACAACACTGTGCCTTTGCTAATTAATTAGGTAATTAATTAATTATTCACAACTGGCTGTCTGGCTCATGGTGTGTAAACTTGACCGCACAAGTTAATACGCCACGCCACGCCATGCCAAGCCACACGCCACGTACGCAACCCCAAACTAATGAATACCTACCTACTACCTACCTAAGTTAATTTGATATTTAATGTTGATTATTAATATTAGTTTTATCCTCCAAGAGGTGAAAGATAAGCCCGTGTGGATACAATATGACACTGCATAGGAGAGGTGCATCCAAGAACCTAAAATTTAAACGCAATAATGCTTCAATTGGAATTTCACAGCAAAATCAAATCATGCCTAAGTATGATGCCATTTTTACAAAAAAAAACACCCAAAAATAGAAATTGAGCTAAAACAGTTATTGGATGTGGTTGTTACAATTTATAAATTTTTGAACTCATTTCACTAGTTTCCAAAAAGAATATTTGTAAATCCAATTCTTGCTGGCTTTGATTGAGGAAATCGGGTTGAATGTGATGAGGAGGTTCGTTCGTTCATAGGATGAGCACAATATTAGTCAAAAAATAGGCCCACTGCAATAATAATGATGATTTAATTAATAAATAATTTACACGGCAAGACAGTTGAGGTGTGCATGAATGGAGAACAATTACAGGAAGAAGACCTAGACCTTAGACTTATCGTTAGTGTTAGTCAATCAGGTGGAAAACAGTGTTTCATATGACGAATACAATTTTAAATACGTAAAGAAAGAAATGTTGTGGAGTTGACAAATCCTGTAAATGTATGTATTATTTGTTCAGAATTTCAAAAAAAGTAAAATAAATTGTTGAAACTACATTACAAAAATTAAATAATGACTCTGTGATTAAACACAATTGTTGATTGAAACGCGGATACTTTTTTGTGCATGCATCGCATCAAATTTCATCCTCTATCCTGTTAACAACGGTTGAATTTTACACTTTAACTATTCATCATCTTGTACAATTCACATTCACAATGCTAAAGTCAAGTGTGGGATATAAACATCTCGAACGTGAAGTATTTAATCCAGTTGTTTTATTTGGTCCTGCTAAAACAATTTACTCAAGCTCCGTCTCCTGGCATTATTTAATAAATAGTAGACCATGAAATAAATATGATGTTTGCATGCCTGGTGAGAGATTTACTGATTTTCGTCTAAAAGCACCTTTCCTTCAACCAGCATTTTTCCTATTCAAGCTTTAATCGGGTGAAAGTTTTGTGAATGCATGGTTCATACGTGTTTGATATGAAGATTACCAACAAAGTGTGGGTGTATGTAAATTGTATGAGAAGAATTTATTTATGTTTATATTTATGTTGTTTATTGTGTGGGTTTAGGAAGGTAAAACGGGAAAAATTTGATCATACTATAATGAGCATATTTACACATGTCTTTGGTGGCGTTATTGACTTGGAGTAATGTGGAGTTGCACATGTTTGTACAACCGCAAGCCGCACTATTATATTTTATTTTACTGCTATTGGTACAAAATATAAATGCGACTAGAACTCATTTGCGTAATGAATGAATGTCTCAATCCTCTGAATCGAAACGAAGTAATTTCATGAGGTAGATTCGCATACTTGGTGAGACCTTGTGGATGTGGGAGATGGGATAGTGCGTGGTGTCATGTGGGTGGGTGGGTTACAAATGTGTTGCGGCATGCAGGTGAAATAATGCTGCTGTGCCTCACAATGACAAGAACACACATTCATTACCTATTTAATTATCAAAAAACACTACAAAAAATCTTTCACGATGAGAGTACGAATTTGTATTTTTCGTTAATTGATAGAAAATTGACATGCCTTTCCTATCAAATCCACGTAAAGGATGGAGGTCAAACAGAGAGGGATGGAAGTGACCCCTTGTTGTAGATGCTGTGCAAGGCTAAGAATGCAATTCACAAAAGTAAGAAGGCCAACCTAAATAATTGCCCCTGGGAGACTTATAAAATGTTAATCTAAATTGGTTGTCTGGTAGAGGGGGAGATGGAATATTTATAAGATTTCATTATTTTAAGTAGCTTATTGTAATCATAATATGGGAAAACACGTTGAAATGCATTTTAAGTAAAAAGACCAATGCAAGTACATTTTACGTAAATTGTGCTTTTTAGTGGTCATGTTCTTATGTAATCAGGTCTGGAATCTTTGTATGAATGAACCTACTCATCATGAAATCGAGCTGTAAAGTATGATGTCGCATGATTCACACGGACGTGACTTGAAATGCAGCCCACAACTCCTTGAGTATGGATATGAGCAAAGGCTTTGCTCTCACCGAGAACTGCTCTGATTTTGACAACCAAAACACCATGACCCCAAGTCGGCAAATAAGTGTTGATTACGGGCGTGATTTTGAGCGTTCACCCACCGAATAAAACGGGTCATGGCCATTTGAATTGATTTTCATTTAAATGCTAAATTGGTTAAATTTAGAAACTATTAAATTTTGGCTTTCTCAAATGGAAAAAGTTTTAAATTACTTTTAACTTTTCGAGTAGCTTGAATTTATTGATATCGATATGATGAGGATTGCGGAGGCCCAGGCCTTATTGTGTTGAGCATTAGATTAAAAGCAACTTGAATTAGCTAAATTCATTTCTTGAAATTTAATTTACTGGGCTAACAATAAGTCAAGGAAATCACTTTATTAGCACTTTTGTTGGGTTCCTGCAACATTTATTTATTTCCTCTTTTTGTAAGGAAACCAAATGGAGGTGCCCACTTACGGATAATGTCTTCAAGACGTTGATGATGGATATTTAGATTTGCATACGAGAGGAAAGGTGCTCGTTTGTCATCTCTCAATTTTGCCCCACATCCGATAACAACAAATAATCAAGAAAATAGCACTTCATCCCAAAATGGCTGAAATGCATGAAAGTCTATGGAAACGTACAATAATGTCATTCATGACATTCATGTTATCCCACCCAATCCCATCCAATATTGGGCTATGTATGTATGAAGAGCGGATCAGAGAGCTAAGCCAATTCCCAGGGGACCACTATTTAATGATCTTGTGGAAGAGTTTTCTTCCAATTGATATTCCACTGCGCCATACATTGCGCACAAGGCACAACAATACGTACATGATCCACTAAATACTCCATTATACCCTCGGACTCCAATCACTACCGTCTTGAAAACCTTGTACGATTGGACACCAAGGCCGCAGACGAGTCTCTATGAAATGAGACAAAATATAATAATCCCCCCCCCCCATAAAATGAATTGACAGCCACCATAATTCTCATAAAAAATCTTTCTTTGTCCTAAGGAAATGAATTGACTAACTATGTAATCGACAAAAAAATGAATTTTAAACTCTCGAAAGATGCAATTTTCATAGTTGGTGGACATGATCACCGGAGAATATAATCTGTGTAATTTAAACGGCCAAAATTGATTAATATCTTGCAAGCCCGTCCATCATGAAGGACTCCGCTAATACTTTCCGACTTTCACGAGCCATGAACATTTACGCTGGGTGAAATTAAGTGGCTTCTGAAGTGAGTTGAGTTGACATATGCTGCGCCACGCTACGCTCCATACGAGGCGAGGATGGCTTATTTATTTCCCTTGATCAGAGCGGTGGTTAGTTAGTAACTATTGGATGGATGACTCTGCAGAGGGAGATTGAGTGAGTGAGTGAGTGAGTGGTGAAAGCAGGAGTAGGTTGGGTTGGTGGAGTGAGTGAGTGAGTGAGTTGGGAGAAAGTCGCCTGTTGCTCACTCTCCTTCTCTTTCCTTTCCTTCCTTCCTCAAGAGATGAGCTCGGGCAGAGAAAGTTCCCAGTTGTTGCTCAGAGCTTGGTCGACCAGGAGGGTCACCGTCACCACCATAACCACGATTTTCTCAGTTCTCATTCTTAGGTCATGTGTCCTCCTCCCCCGTTCTCCTCCTCCTCCTCCTCTCGGGAGATAAGTTCAACCAGGATCCAGCTTAACAAGGCCAAGCTGGGCTAAATATATATCCAGGATCCACTTGGACGTTAGTAAGCAAGTAAGTAAAAGGACAGCTTTCTCCTTTCACCACCCATCTACCCATCCATCCATCCATCCACCTTCATACCTGACTCACCGACTCGCTCACTCAATCACCGAGATCCACCACTCACTCACTCCCCAACAAGCGTCCATCCATCCATCTCTACGAGCAGTCAGGTACAAATCTCATATAAAACAAGGATTTGATTTGTTTCACCTTTATGACTTTGACTCGTTCACTCACTCACTCACTCTCCCAACTCCCACATTCCACCCACAACTTTCTTGTTGACCAAGAAAACTTGTTCCATGTAATCAAACAAACAAGCTGTCATATTCACAAGTGGTTTTAAATCCCAGTATTTATCTCACCTTTTCCTCCTCCTCCTTGAATTCACAATCTCAGAGTTCCTCTAAAATGACTCACGACTCACGACCCCAAAATAAGGTGGTTTGCGTACTTCAAATAGTGCTCTGCTCTGCTCCAAGGTTTGATTGTAAACGCTGTTGAGGTTTTGACGGAATAAAAGGCAGAGATGGGGAGACAGCTTGCAAAAGTTCCATGAATTGGCGAGGCTGTTGCAATGATGTGATGACACTCAGAATCAGCATCCTTTCATTCAACCAAGCCAAATTCAAGTTCATGTCAACTCTGGGGGTGAATTTTTCATTTAAACAGATTCAATTTCATGATTTAAAGAACCAAGACTTGACTCACGCTTTAAAAAAGTATCCAATTAAGATAAAAGTGGAGATGGTAATGATTTCATACTCTTGGCATGGCCTGTAATGTAACAAAATCATTTTAAAAAGCTTACATCACAAAGAATAGCAGTCAGTTTTTATGTGACTTGTGGTTTTCACTCTCTCTTTCTGTGTGACATAAATGAAATGCCTTTCAATTAACTCATTTATAAATATGAATGCTGACATCTTTACGCAATGTGCCAGGTTATTTCGCCAACGATAAATAGTGTCGTGCTGAAATGTGAGATTGAGCCATCCAAGGCCGGTACCTGTCATTCTAACAAAACTCGATTCGCTTCAAGTCAACTTTTCCACCAAAAAGTGTGCGAAAAGTGTAGAAAAATTGGAACTTTCCTTTTCACAAACGTTTTTCCCATTCAATTGTGGAATTTTTCTGATGTGCACACAACACCACGATACAATGCCTTTACAAACATTACCTTGAGTGAGGGAAGTGGAAATATCAGTTTTGCGGTCTGTTGAATTTACGACCAAACCTTCCTTCCTTTTCCTCCCAACTCAAAATTACTGATAGAATTCATGCTCTGGTCTGGTGGTGTGGCATTGCAGACACCGTGGATAGTTACTTCATCAGAATGAGTCAGTCTGCCTAATGTGTCATTGAATAAATTTCATCAGGAGCGAGGTGGATAATTTGGTTAGTTTTGATTCAATCATCAAGTTTAAGTTTAGATTGTGGGCTGGATATTAAACATTAGATTATTGTGGAATAAATCTTCCTCTCAATCTGGAAGAAATTGTGGATGAAAAAATAAGTTGGTTGGTTGGTTTGACTCGTACGTGTGGGTGGTGGGTCGATGCTTGGAAAAGGAAACCCGAGGCAGTGAAAGATAGGGAGGGAGGGAGGGAGACGGGATCTCAGATCGGAAGAGC